>LBNU01001315.1:10247-27555 GCA_014162995.1 Artemisia annua
CTTAACTACTTTCACTACCTTATTTTGCATGTCATTCGTAAAACCTTTTTGTGTCTTTTACTATTTCCGCTGCTAAACTTTGTCTATTTTCCGCTGCAAACTCTATTTACTTTTTCCGCTGCTACTTTGACTTAAGAGTACTTGTACTCTAAACGGTTTGTAATTCGAATGATGTGTTTGGTCACATTTATAAACGTCCCGAGTCGTGGTCGTTAGCTATAAATGTGCTTGGTTTCTATTTGCGTAATACCCCCAGCACGATAGCTGCCATATTTGAGTTGGGGGTGTTACACCACATGGAGAACATTGCCTGCGCACTTTCTGGCACGTTCGACTGGCTCAACCCTGAATCCAACATCGACACAGAAAAGAAGGACAAAACTCCCTACTTCACTGATTGGACAAAACCACTGCCTCTTCTAGGCTTTCCTGAGAAACCCAAGATTCCATACCGACACTTCTTCAACAATGACCTCAGATACCTTCAACACGCTCACGAAACTTCCAAGGAATGATACGCATCTTCACTAACGATTTCCGTTCCAGCTGCCAGATACGAATTACTAGACATTGAAGAGACTGCACCAATTTTCAGCAAATCAGTTGTCACTTACAACAGGGATGCTATTCTCGGTATTCAACATTGGCCTGAGAAACGAAAACTCGGCTACACCCACAGATTACATCTCAAGTCAAGTGAAAATGTGAAGCAACCGCTTTGTATCGTTGCAATCATGGAACTCGTGGAAGATAAAAGATTCAACTACACGTTCTTGAAAGAAATCGTCGTCAAGAGACTGGACGAGAAGAAATACAAGTTTTGTGAAGCAGATTTCCCAGATTTGAACCTGAATGACATCGAAGACATGTATTTGGAGAAAGTTCAAGGAAAAATGCTTAACTTCCCAAGGGAAACTCAATAAAACTTCATCGCGTCTCTACTTCTCTACATCAGACGGTTAATAGTTCAAGGAATGGTGGAAGATCTTCAACTAGGCGTGGAAAGTTATCAAAACAACATCAACCTCACCAAACCACAACTCATATTTCCTGGAATTCTAGAGCTATCACAGTACACTCTCGTGCAACAACCATCGTTTGGAATCATCTACCTCAACAAGAAGAATCAACTTCGTCTTATGCGGTTCGATGAAATTCCAAAGTTTTGTGATGAGACACTCCAAAGAGTTCGTGATGGGTTGGCAGAAAGGTTGGATGATGAGAAGAAGAGGTTGAAAGAGGGTCGAGAAACAAGGTGGAAAGCTAATGGACGCAGAATGATACGCAACTTTGTCCATACCATTGAAGAAAGGCTGTACCATCGTCAACATATCAGAAGGTTGGAAAGCTACATTGGTGTTCGTCCTTCATTTTCGGTCTTGACATTTAGACGACCGGATCCACAGTTCACAGACTTTGACGCATAGCCGAATGATGAACTTCAACTTATATTCTTCCGGTACCAAAATTTCAATATTTTTCATTTATATGAATTGATTTGTAAATTACTACGGCTGTGCCCACATAACAGTGTACAACCCGCACTTTGTACTTAAAGGACCCTGTGGTACGCATCAGTGCCACAATCCTCATATAAGGAGCGAAAGCTTCTTACTTTTGAGTAGAATTTATCAAACCTTTCAGTATTTTCTCAATTCTGCTCAAAAGACAAGTATTACACCTCAATAAGTAATCACTTGTTGAGGGGGAGTACTTGATTTCAAACATCGTTCTATAATCTTAAAGTCTTGTTGATTTCTCCTCATAAGACTCAAAAAGGCATACTTTAATCAAAACGTTTACAAAAACAACATTTGATATGCTATTTTTGAGGGGGAGAAGAAGAAAAGCGATTAAAATATGATGTGATAAGTCTTATCTTGTACGAGCTCGACTCAGAATTGACCCACGAATTGACGAAACAACAAATGTTATTATTTGAAAGGAGTTATCCAAGTAGAAAGTACCGTTTCGAGAAACTCTTTCTAGACGTTTACTTTGACGGGTCTAACTTCCTTTTAGGAATGTTAACAACTTCAAGTTAGTTATTAGGGCTAGTTATCACCTAAAAACTGATAATGTATCCCTTTAACTAAGCAACGTAAACGTGTCCCTCGGGTACATGTCTATTAAGAGTGGATCAATTCAAAAGGTGCCAACTCTTCCCGCATATGCAAATTTTTGAAAACATTCATAAGCATATGTGGAGGGGGAGTCTTTCATAAGAAATCCAAAACCTCAAAGTGTTAACAAAAAGTTTTATACTCATAAACACTTTGAGAGATTTTTCAATGATTTGGTTCAAAGGCATCAATAGGATAGTTATGGAGTTACAAGGTGATTAAGGATAGGAATTACCCTCCTATGATCCGCCAGAACCGGAGGGATCTACCCAAGGACATCACCAATAGTTAGAAATTAGAAGTCCTTAGGTATGATATAACAAAAGGAGAAAAGAATGAAAGGAGAAAGAAGGGGTTGAAGAATTAAAAAGAAAATGAATGAAAAGGGTGAAAAGAAATAGCCCTCCATTTTATCAACCATAGGTCAGACACCGGGTTCAATTCATATGCTACTGGTCGTTGCTAAGGCGACACCGGTATTGAAGATAAAAGACGTCATGGACCCAGTGACGCAATGCACCTAAACCTTCTTAGCCACTCAGGCATCTCTCAAAAGATGTTTGTTTCATTCTTACGGGGAACCAGTGTAATCTATCGATCGTCTATTAGAGATGGTTGATATTGAAACAGGAGGCCCTCTGCTCCATGCCTCCGCATAGGAAACCAAATGTGCACTTATCGAGTCTAGAGCCACGAGATAACATAAAAGATCTTTTAGGAACACACAATTCTTCTACACTAAGTGTCTTGCATCATTGGACACTAAGTGTAAATTATCGAGTCCTTCACAGATCTTAGCAATCTGTCTTGAACGTTTATGAGGGATTTACTTATGTATTTCTCGAATGATTGAACGGAAATCCTGCCAGGGTCAACATCAAACATCCCTGACAGCAGGTCACTTCAGTGATTCCTTGTGGATTACGCTTAGTGTGTTCGATGGTTTCAAACGGTCTACAGTCGTGGGGTGATCTCCAGCGACTCACCTAATCGTGGGTGTACGTATGTATGTCTGTGTAAGCCCTCTATGGGGTATCCGATTAGGAACGGCCTTGGTAAGGATTAGAAGGAGTCTTCACACTATGCTGTTGACAAATTCTAATTCCGAACATGTAAGTACCGGATGTATTATTGCTAACTATTTCAATGCAGGTACAACCACCATCCTGAACACCAGCTTCCACATGCTCATACTTGCATCTCACCAAATATGAAAGCTCTCATGAAAGATCGAAGCAACATTTAAGTCAAAGATAGATTCCATGCCAAAAGAGTCTACAAAAGTGATAAGACAACGATCTAAAGCAAAGCACCGTCTAAAGAAGAATTCTACGTCAACACAAAGAATCTTCATGTATGAAAAGAGGGCTTCACACGAATGAAAGTTTAAAACGTCAAAGGTGTATGAGCATGTCGGAAAGATGCAGATCCACTGGAGTCTAATAGAGTGACGAATGGCAGATTACCACATCATGTGATCACTATCTCATCAGCAAAGATAAAGAACAAAGAGCGATGAATCATTTCTACTTATTATCTTTTGAAGACTTCTAAAACTATAAAAGTCCACAACTAAAGTCAGAAGACAAAGACGTCAAGCAACCTCAAATGACCGTGACGAATATCACTCCTTCATAACCGATCCTTAGGGGGAGATTGTTAGGACCTAAGTTTATTAACGTTTTATCAAGTCTCGGTTATTTCAGAACATGTAATAGGTTGCTAGTTTATCTAAGTTATTTATGTAATCATTTAGAGTCCATGATACGTCCAATGGGCCTAGAAGCCCACGAATAGAACAAGATAGGGAAGAGAGGAGTGTTGCCCTACTCTTCACCTATAAATAGGACTCTAGTGTTAACATATAACTTGTTGGTTATTTTCATTTTCATAAGAAACTCTTGCACTTTTATTCTTCATATTTGATCTAATCAACCAAACTCTATTTCTCATCTTATTTCTATCAAATCAATACTTGTGTTTACAATATGGTGACCTAACATATTTTAGGTATGACCTCCATCAAATCCCCAAATCTTCGTGATTTCTTTTGACTCTCTTTTTTTTTACTGGGTTATCATAAAACCGAATCCCCCACCTCTTAAACTCACAACATATTTTTAACAAACCCTAAAAAAAACCCACAAACACCAAACGGCGGCAACCCTTTTTCTTGTTCCATTTTTTATCGATCAAAAGGGATACCAAAGGAGGTCCTGTGTGATTCTTGTTGACTCTTGAACGTGGTGATCATGGTGGTATATTCTGTTCGATCAAAGAAGGGGCGAAGAGGGTCCTAATGTGTTTCGGTTTGGTGTATAAACGTGGCTAGTGGGAGGCTCGGAAGTGGTGATTTGGTTGTGTGCGATTGCCGTTTCGAAAGGGTGTGTGGATTGCCGATACGACTTGTGTTTTAACTAGTGTTTCGAGCTTGGTTCTGGTTCCTTTCTTCTGATTTCGCTACAAGAGTATGATTCTCAACCTTGTTTACTTCCTTCTTTACCTTTTCTGTTTCGATCACGTTTTCTTTTCCGTCTTCATCATCGAGAATAAGATAACACATATAACATGTCTCTTAAACAAGCTAAAAGAATCAGATATATGCATGCGTATTAACGAATCAAAATCGTGCATGAAATGATAAGATAAGTCACATGAAACACTACACATAAAAACGAGTAACTCATGCATAAAATCGACATATATACTTGTGTTTTCATTTCTGTTTGATCGCGATGGGTTTAATTGTTTTAGTCTCGACTTATACGGTTCTCAAACTGGAAAATATAATGTCGATTTCTGTTTTCTTTTGCTATTCGAGATATTGGTTATATACGCTTTTGACTTGATCATATAAGCCATAACACAAGCTATTATACTCGATTTTAAAACCAGTAACAAACTCTAGACTGTTGTTATCAAGTGAACGCCATAGCTCTAAGTAGAGGTCTTTGTCGCGATTTTTGGCTCGTTAAATTGCAAGGGTGTGTGACGTTAGGCTGTTTTTGTTTCATCATGCATGCATGATTAAGCGTATAAAGGTAAGTTTGTAGTATGTGGGTCAGATAGGTTATAACGCATGAACTAAACAACATAACATCAGAATATCATGATCTAGTTATGCATGAATTGGCTAACATATATCTAGTACAAATGGCTTAAACTCACACAAAATCATTTAGACAACACAAGAAATAGTATAATATAAAAACATTGTACATGAAACCTGCTACAAGATTTACTACATATTCGAATATAAGAAAAAGGAGTAAAGGGCATACTTGTCTTTCTAACTGTTTCTTTTTTCTTTTGAATCGCAAAATAAATCAGAGAGGGTGTCGCAGTTTATTTCGATTTGCAATGGGTCGTGTGAGTATACACGTGAATAATTATATTTTTGGTCGTCGCGGTCTAAATTGATGTCGGGTATACGTATAAATAAATTATGAACGACGGGTTCTAAAATTTTCCTTTTAATCTTAAATTATAGTATAAACCTTAAAATAATTTATTTGACATTTTAATATTAAACTTTGTTAAATTGCATTCATGATCCCAAATTTTGTTAAATTGGCATATTTAGCCCTAAACTACCATATTTGTTATTTTAACCCTTAAATATTATTTAATTATCATTTACATCCTTAAGGTATCAAATTACTAGATCGGGAAACTTAGGGTGTGTTTGGTTTTTTAAAAAATGTCTTACTAGCCCTCTTACTCCCTCTTACTCTTACTAGAAAGAGGTGTGCAGACGTTTTGCTTGTTTGTTTTTTTTCTTTTGAGTCAGACCCAGTTAGACATATAACATCTTACTCTGTAAGAGGTGGGGGACTTATCTTACTGCCTCTTACTCGATAAGCGAGATTGAAGACTCGTGTTAATATAACATATTTGGGTCATGGGTCAAATGGGTTATGGGTCAAATGGGTCATGGGTCAAATGGGTCATGTTTTAAAAATGGGTCTAACGGGTCACGGGTCAGACGGTTTGGGTCGGGTCGACCCACTAAATTATAGTGTTTTCGTCCGATTTAATAAGTTTTCGTCCGTTTTTTTATGTTTTCGTCAGTTTTTCACGTTTTCGTCTGGTTTTTCACGTTTTCGTCCGGTTTTTCACGTTTTCGTCCAGTTTCTCAGGTTTTCGTCCGATTTTCTCATGTTTTCGTCTGATTTTTTTACGTTTTCGTCCGATTTTTCACGTTTTCGTCCGATTTTTTACGTTTTAGTCCTTTTTTTTACGTTTTCGTCCGTTTTTTCACGTTTTCGTCAGATTTTTCACGTTTTCATCAGATTTTTTACATTTTCGTCTGTTTATTCACGTTTTCGTCCATTTTTTCAAGTTTTCGTCAGATTTTTTACGTTTTCGTCAGATTTTTTACGTTTTCGCCAGTTTTTTTACGTTTTCTTCAGTTTTTTTACCTTTTCGCCAGTTTTTTTACGTTTTCGTCTGATTTTTCACGTTTTCGTCCAATTTTTACGTTTTCTTACTTTTTTTTTACGTTTTCGTCTGTTTTTTTACGTTTTCATCTGTTTTTCACGTTTTCGTCCAGTTTTTCACGTTTCATTCGTTTTTTCACGTTTTCGTCAGATTTTTCATGTTTTCGCTAGATTTTTTACATTTTAGTCAGATTTTTTACATTTTCGTCTATTTTTTCACGTTTTTGTCCGTTTTTTCATGTTTTCGTAAGATTTTTTACGTTTTCGTCAGATTTTGTACGTTTTCGCCAGTTTTTTACGTTTTTGTCAGGTTTTTTATGTTTTCGTCAGTTTTTATGATGAAAACGTAAAAAATTTGACGAAAACATAAAAAATGGGACGAAAACATGAAAAATCGTACGAAAACGTGAAAAAACGGTCGAAAACGTGAAAAAACAGACGAAAACGTAAAAAAACTGACAAAAAACATAGAAAGTCTGACAAAAACGTAAAAAAATGTAACGAAAACGTGAAAAAATGGACGAAAACGTAAAAAAGCATACGAAAACGTAAAAAGTTTGATGAAAAAATAAAAAATCGGATGAAAAGGTGAAAAATCGGACGAAAACCTGAAAAAACGGACAAAAACGTGAAAAAACAGACGAAAACATAAAAAACTGTCGAAAACATAAAAAATCTGACGAAAACGTTAAAAAATATGACGAAAACGTGAAAAAATGGAAGAAAGCGTAAAAAAACATACGAAAACGTAAAAAGTTTGACGAAAACATAAAAAATCGGACGAAAACGTGAAAAATCGGACGAAAACGTGAAAAAACGGACGAAAACGTGAAAAAACAGACGAAAACGTAAAAAAACTGACGAAAACGTAAAAAATCTAACGAAAACGTAAAAAAATCTGATGAAAACGTGGAAAAATGGACGAAAACGTAAAAAACAGACGAAAACGTAAAAAATCGGACGAAAACGTAAAAAATCGGACGAAAACGTGAAAAATCGAACGAAAACGTGAAAAAACGGACCAAAACATGAAAACGTAAAAAAACGGACGAAAACATAAAAAAAGGGGATGAAAACATAAAAAATCTAACAAAAACGTAAACACTCTGACGAAAACGTGAAAAAACGGACGAAAGCGTGAAAAAACGAAAGGAAACGTAAAAAACGGTCGGAAACGTAAAAAACGGACAAAAACGTAAAAAATCGGATGAAAACATAAAAACAGACCAAAACTTATAAAAACTCATAAAGTCTTTACTGTAAGTTACTTAAATAAATTGCGAAAAAGAGCACTTAAAATCATTCAGACAATTATAAAAAAACAAACAACATTATTTCGTTCAGAGTTAGACTTTCTAGCCACCTCTTACTGGTAAGATGGGTAGTCAGATTCAGACCTAAAACATCTTAATGAAACAAACACACCCTTACTATTTATGGAAACCTCCTAAAATTGGAAACCTTCTAAATAAGGAAACTTACTAAAAATAGAAAGTCTTCTAAAATGCTTAAACAACTTAAAGTGGAAAGTTACTAAAAATGGAAAAATAACTAAAAGAGTAATTTACGTGATTTGGACTCTTCTTGATTCATATGCATTCTCTTCTAGGCTCGGTGAAGCGGGAGTGATCCATTCTCTTCTTGTTTGCTTGACCTTGCTTTTGCGTTTGGACTAAGGTACAGATATTCCGTACTCTTTCAATAAGAGTGCACACTTCCTCTCTCTTGACTTTGTCTTTGATTTGTTATCGTATTATGATTCCGTTTGATCTTGATTATGATCCTTCGTACTTGGCTCTATGATTGATGTGTTTCACCGGTATTTGCGATCCTATTGTTATTCGTTTGAACTCTTATGACCCGCTCGATAACCTCTGTGACCTTAACCTTTAAACCTTTGTGAGACTTTGGATACTCTTGGGATATTGTAACGGGAGGTGAAACCCTTGTGAGGCTTTGAATGTTCTTTTGGGATAATAAAACGGGAGGTGAAATTTTCTTTTCTTAATTATGATATGAAAACATTTAAAGGAGAAACTATCTTATAACGGCACTTTTAATATGATTTAAGATCACTTATCGATGGGATTTTTATAAATTCATAAATCATAAAGACCACTTTTATAGAACATTTTATGCAAACCGTTATTAAAGATCATTTTTATGAATGCCATCTTTTGGAAGATCTTTTCTAAATGAACCTTTGTTATAAACCTTTTTAAATGAGATTGTACTACAAACCTTTTTAACCAAGTGATGGGAACCTACTAAATTGATCTTTTGTTTTAAACTCTCATTATGACCCTTTTGATCACGAACTATGAGACTTTGGAATTTGGAATAATGAACCCTGTGGACTGGAACCTTGGCTTTGACCTCTCCATTTTGACCCGTTTGATATTACATCCTTGGTTGATCCCTTGATATTGGTTCCTTGATATTGATCCTTGATATTGACCTTTGACCTTGACACTTGATATTAAACCTTTAACTTGAACATTGATTTTGACTTGACACTTGTACTTGATATTGAACCTTGACCACTTGACCCTTCAGTATTTTTACCCAGGTGCTACTTGTTGTGGAGTAGCCATAACCATAGCATTGATGCACCAATGCTATGTACTCTAGTGTGGTTGGAGAGATGTACCACACCGTCCCTACTTGATTATCGACTACTGCTGTGATTATGACTTGTTTACAGGGGCGTATGGATGCATCCTAGATTTGTCTTGACTTGATACTTGCTTGGGCTACGGCCATTATGATTATGACTTGGACTACATTATATATCTATTTGGTGACTGGGCTTGCGTGCATTGCAACGCCTCACAGCTTGGGAGTTGATCACTCCAATCTTGGACTACTTGTTATTTGGATAATTGCTTGGCCTGGTGGTTAAATACTGAAAGCCTTGAAACTTGTTAATTCTTGATATTACATTTGACGACCCTTGAAACTTGTTAATCCTTGATACTTAACCTTGATGACTTTTCATACTTAACCTTGATAATCTTTTGATATACCTCGTGATACCATATGTTAATTCATCTCGTATTCTCTATCTTATCACTTGATGTGCTTGTTATCTTCATAGCTGTTCACTGAGCTTTGTAAGCTCAGCCGCATTTCTTTTCTCATGCGGCAGGTTTAGTAGGAAGCTGGGTTATGGACGAAGGTTTTTCTTTTGGGCTTAGAAGACTTCACCCTGTTAGATACTTGCTGGACTTAGAGATGTTTAGAAGTAGTTTTGTTTTTGGGCTTAGCATTGTTGTTGCCCTTTTGTACCTTGTACTTTGTTTTGTTTCCTTTGTAACCCTTGTAAGTTTTGTATTAGTATTGTATCTCCGTTTCACTTGTGTTCTGATTTGACGTCATAATGTTACACTTTAGCCCTTTTCGGGTTGGGGCGTTACACTTTAGGTTACTCTTCTTGTAACCATCTCTGTATTGTTGCCTTGGACCTCTTCATTCCCTGGCAAAATGTGTAACACCCCCCAAAATTTAACCATAACAGCGGAAGACTTTTATAATTTACAGCGGAAGACTTTTTAAAATAACAGTGGAAGACTTTTAATTTAACAGCGGAAGACTTTTGGGTGTTACTTCGAGGATCTTTTCACAATCACAGAAACAATACAAAGTGATGTTTAAAAGTTTACTTTATTTCAAAATACCATTTATTAAGATGTTCACATTTCAACAACACATTTATTATAAAACAAAGTATTTGTTTAAGTCCATATGCCCACTCCGTGCCTTCATAATTCTTCTTGTTTAGTTCCTGAGATAAAATGCTAAAAGTCAACATAAAGTTGAGTGATATTCATAGGTTTGAAAGTTAAACAGTTGAACACAAGATATAGTCATTTATTGCAAACGTATGCAATCAAACAAGTTGAAAAGAATTCACAAATACCCGTTATTGCTTTAAGCTCATGACACACAACGATTTGACAGCCAATCATATTTAATAATATGACGCAATATAGTAATAATATGCCCTCAAGATAGGTCTTTGCCAGTAACCTATGTCATCAAAATAATGTGCGTTTGGTAGTTTTCTCCAACGACCAAACGGGGATTGTCAGCCCCAAATAGATCTATTCACAGTTATTTACGTTCACTCATCAAGTGATTAAGGTTCATGATCGAGGGTCTTTTGGCAATAGCTACTTAAGCAATAATAACGGTCAGCCGGTATATCAATACCAAAATAAAAGACTTGTGTTCGGTTTTTAAGCATGTATCCCCCCACATAAAACAGTTAAAAAGTGGGCTATGAACTCACCTCAGTAGTACAGTTGTATCGTAATCTCAACAAAGCAAGGAAACGGCTTCACACACAACCTAAAAGATAATGCAAGTTTCAGTTGATAGTCTAAGTCCGGTTTTATCGCGAATAATAGTTATTTAGTTACGAACAAAACTCATGTTTGTTTAAATGCTTAAAGTTCAAAAACGAAGTTATATATAAATATAACTTGTAAGAATATTGATCGATGAATGACGGAAGGTCATCATAATTAAGTCACATGAGGAATCACGAATAAAGAGATTATGTCACGTGTCGTTATATAACGTTAATATTAATTATATAACGTATATATATATAAATCTTATCTCGTTCTTTAATTCTGAATACACGTTCCTTTATATAAACAATATTATTTTTATAAAATAATATTTACAGAAAATCCTTTATGTTTTACCAAAGTTACACTTTTAACTCTAACATTATAAAATTTACACCGTTAGTCCAATATATTTATAATTTACAATTTAGGTCCAAAAAGTATTACATTTACATTTCTTACTTCCAAGTTTCAATAATTACAGTTTCCAGCTCATAAAAACAGTTTTTGACAGTTTCTAACCAAAGTTTATAACTTTGGCAGTTTTAGTCCTCGGTTATGAAAAATTTGCAAAACTAGTCCAAAATTTTACCAAACTCAAAGTTTAACATTTTGACTTCTTAAATAAGCTCAGGACATTCCATTAAGCTTATTTCAACAGCTTATATGCTTAAAAAGTGCTTATTTCGTTTATTGGGCCTTAACGAATTAGTACTAAGGCCCAATAAGGTTTTTAGGTCCAATGGGCTTACGGGATATTTGGGCCTGGACTTGGGCTCATTTTAGGAGTATAAAAATGTTTCAGTTGGGCTCTCAGGCCCATTTTATCTTATAGGCTTAATGGGCTTAGCTTAAGCCCACGAAATCTTATAAGGATTTTATAAAAGAAAAACAGATTTTGGTCGCTACAAAATAGGTCTAGAAAACAGTTCATAGAGGCTTGTAAGTTCGAATAAAAAGTGTTCCGTAATTGTTTACCAAGGTGTAAATGAGGTCGAGTCATGAAAACAACATGTTATGTATCGAATTTTTAGATGGCGAGGCTAAATTGATCGGCCAAACTCATAACTGAAATTGTCTCAACACTTAGAAATATTCTAAATGTTTTCATTTTTAACGAATGGGTCTAGGTTACTTATAACGTGTGATATTGCTTATGTATATGTTATTATTATGGTCGAATATTGTTACATCTCGTTAGATATGGTGTCAAACTTCTTACATGTCGAATA
The DNA here is from genome assembly GCA_014162995.1 of Artemisia annua. Lineage (NCBI taxonomy): Eukaryota > Viridiplantae > Streptophyta > Magnoliopsida > Asterales > Asteraceae > Artemisia > Artemisia annua. The sequence continues at coordinate 22,397 of LBNU01001315.1, forward strand.
AAAAGAGGGTGTCGTGTTTTTATATATTGAAATAAATAGGAAAAGTAAACGTACGAAAACAAATATAATGAAATGAAATAGGGTTCTCCTTTTCTCACCTCACCTCTTGGGGTGGATTTTACGTAGAGTATGGTTCGAATTGGTACGTGGGATCAATGGTACGATGGTTCACTCCTAGCAATGGTTCGAGATAAGCAAGGTTCTCTTCTTTGGATCACTTGTACTCTTCGTACGATGAGCAAAAGGTTCGTCCCAAACTTGATATCAATTCCCCACGTATAACTATATTTTGTATGTTTGAGTGTGTGTGATCAATTGAACGTGCATGGCTGTTATATAATGAGTTGGTAGGAGTCTTATGAAGGTTTAGGACAAGAGAATGAAGCCAAGGAGTGTGTGTTGTCTTGGTTCGAAAGGGGTGGCACCACTTTTGCAACCAATCACAAACTAACATACAATAAGAATGTGTAAGAATGTTCCTATTACATTCCTGACTCCTACAGTGCATCTATGTCAGTTTAGAGGCCATAGGTGAGCTTGGGTGGTGGCTAAGAAATTATGTGACACGTTATGGGAGATTTCATACATTGGTTTCATCGTTTCACTTTGGCCGAATATAGTGTATCAAATGTGCATGAAAACGAATGAGGTTTGTCACTTTTGATAGCCAGCTGGGTCGTGAATTAGTTACGTAAAAATATCGAGGTCTTATGTGTCGGTTTTGCAAGAAAATGGGTGTGTTTGGAGGGGGTCGTGACTGGGAACGAAAAAGAAAACAAAGAAAAGAAAATATAAGGGTGTCGTTTGGGCTTAAAGCCCTTTGGGCTTGGTTTGTGTTTCGGCCCAGCAAGAAAAGAAAGAAAAGAAAAGTATTAAGGGTCCGTTGGGTTTTGTAAATGGGTTTAAGAGCCCAATTAGCTACGGGGGCCCACTTAGTGAATTTCAATAGTTGGGTTACGTTCCAAAAATAATAATGACCAATCCCGGGGATTTTCGTAGGTTCCGGATATATATAAATATCGTACAATAAATATACGAAACGTATATTTATTAAATATAAACGTTAAAAATATATTCGCGATAAATAGACTATCTAGGTTTGTGTGTAAGCATCGTTCATAGGTAAATGATCGTTTCACAATGTCATTGAGATTCACATAATACGTTATGCATAAAAACAATTTGTCACTCGTAAAAAGGGATATTTAAATAACGAAATACCTTTATTCCAGTTTACGTATTTACAGTGAATTTCGTCCCGGAATTCGAGTCTAAGATGGTTGCCACGGGTGTTTATAAGAAAAGATGTGGGTACTTGGTGCAAATTCGATCCTCGCGCTCCCAAGTGTACTCCGGACCTCGTTCGGAGTCCCAACGAACTTTAACGATAGGTATACGGTTATGCTTAAGTTGTTTGATTTCCCTATCCATGATTTCCACTGGTTCTTCAGTGAAAATGAGTTTCTCATCGAGTCGAATTTCTTTCAGTGGGATGATGACAGATTCATCCGACAAACACTTCTTGAGGTTTGACACATGAAAAGTGTCATGAATCCTACTAAGTTCTTCTGGTAATTCGAGTTTATAAGCAACAGGTCCAATCCTTTCCAGGATGTTAAAAGGACCGATATATCGTGGGTTTAACTTTCCACGCTTTCCGAAACGTATCATTCCTTTCCAAGGCGATACTTTTAACAAAACACGGTCTCCAACTTGGAATTCCATAGGTTTTCGTTTCAAGTCGGCATAACTCTTTTGCCGGTCTCTGGCAGCTTGTAAACGTTGTTTGATCTGAACTATCTTTTCCGTAGTTTCATGTACACGGTCTGGTCCAGTAAGTTGTACTTCTCCAACTTCTGCCCAACAAACAGGTGATCTACACTTTCTACTGTAGAGAGCTTCAAACGGTGCTGCTTTTATGCTGGCATGATAACTATTGTTATAAGAGAATTCAACTAAAGGCAAATGTTTATCCCATCCTTTTCCAAAGTCGATGACACATGCTCGAAGCATATCTTCCAAGGTTTGGATGGTTCTTTCGCTTTGCCCATCGGTTTGAGGGTGATACGCGGTGCTCATATCTAGCTTTGTTCCTAAAGCTTTTTGCAAAGATCTCCAGAAATGAGATGTGAAACGACTATCACGATCGGATATGATTGAAATCGGTACTCCATGCCGAGATACTATTTCCTTTATGTATAATTGAGCGAGCGTATTCATCTCGTCGGTTTCCTTGATTGGTAAGAAATGTGCGGATTTCGTGAGACGATCAACGATAACCCATATCGTGTCATAACCAGTCAAAGTTCTAGGTAATTTGGTGACAAAGTCCATAGTAATACGTTCCCATTTCCACATTGGAAGTTCGGGTTGTACAAGTAATCCTGACGGTTTCTGATGTTCCGCCTTTACTCTTGAACATGTCAAACATTTACTGACATACTCTGCAATGTCGGCTTTCATGTTTGGCCACCAATATAGTTTCTTTAGATCCTGATACATTTTTTCGGAACCTGGGTGTATGGAGTATTTTGAATTGTGTGACTCATGCATGATGAGATCACGAATACCTCCAAAGTGTGGAACCCAACTTCTGTTCTTAAAACAGAGCATTCCATCAGATCTTTTCAAGAAACCATTCTTGCTTTCAGGCATGCCATAGATCTTTTCCTTGGGTCGGTTCTCTTCTTTAAGAGCTTCGCTTTGAGCGGCAAGGATTTGTGATGGAAGAGGCAAACATATGGTCATCCCTAACGATCTAACCCGGAGAGGTTTCATTCGTTCCTTTCGGCTTAACGCATCTGCTACTACATTGGCCTTACCGGGATGATAGCGAATTTCACAATCGTAATCACTCAGTAACTCTAGCCAACGACGTTGCCTCATATTTAATTCCTTTTGATCCAAAATATGCTGAAGACTCTTGTGATCAGTAAACACGGTACATTTAGTGCCATACAGATAGTGTCTCCACATCTTAAGGGCAAATACTACCGCTCCTAGCTCTAAATCATGAGTCGTGTAGTTTTCCTCATGCTTCTTTAGTTGTCGGGATGCATAAGCTATCACTTTGCTTCTTTGCATCAAAACTGCTCCTAATCCGTGGTATGAAGCATCACAATATACTATGAAGTCTTCACTTCCTTCAGGTAGTGCTAATATTGGTGCTTCACAAAGCTTTTGTTTTAACAACTGAAAAGCTGATTCTTCTTTTTCTCCCCAGATATATTTTTCATTCTTTTGAGTCAATTTGGTCAAAGGTTTTGTGATCTTAGAAGAACCTTCGATAAACCTTCGGTAGTAACCCACAAGGCCTAAAAATTGACGTATCTCTGTGGGGTTTGTAGGTGATGTCCACCCTTTGACGGCTTCTATTTTTGCAGGGTCCACATGAATACCTTGACTATTTATTATGTGTCCCAAAAGTTGCGCGGTGCGAATCCAAAAATCACATTTCGAGAATTTAGCGTATAGTTCTTCCTTCTTGAGTAATTCTAGAATGATTCTCAAGTGGTCTGCATGCTCTTCCTCGTTGTGCGAGTAAATCAAGATGTCGTCAATGAATACTATCATGAACTTATCTAGATATGGTTTGCACACTCTGTTCATTAGATCCATGAAAACTGCTGGTGCGTTGGTTAAACCAAATGGCATTACTTGGAACTCAAAATGTCCATAGCGCGTTCTGAATGCAGTTTTAGGAATATCCTCTTCCCGAACTCTTAGCTGGTGATATCCTGACCTTAAATCGATTTTTGAATATACACTTGATCCTTGTAATTGGTCAAATAAGTCGTCTATTTGGGGTAATGGGTATCGATTCTTTACCGTAAGTTTGTTCAACTCTCGATAATCGATGCACATACGGAAGGATCCATCTTTCTTTTTGACGAATAGGACCGGGGCTCCCCAAGGTGATGAGCTTGGTCGAATAAATCCTTTATCAGACAATTCTTTTAATTGTTCTGATAGTTCTTTCATTTCTGAGGGTGCTAAACTATAAGGTGCTTTAGCTACTGGTGCTGCTCCAGGTACTAATTCGATCTGAAATTCTACTTGACGGTTAGGTGGAAGACCATGTAAATCTTTAGGAAATACTTCTGGAAAGTCTCTAACAATAGGAACATCTTCAAGTCGCTTTTCGGTCGACTTACTTTCCGTAACGTGAACCATGAATGCTTGACATCCTTTGTTCACATGTTTTATCATCCTAAGGTATGAGATAATTCCATATTGAGGTTTACTTTTGTCTCCTTGAACAATGAGAGTTTCATTTTCGAATGGAATGTGGACAGTTTTCTCAGCACAAAGTATTCTAGCATGATGTGCGGATAACTAATCCATACTAATGATGGCGTCAAAACTACCAAGTTGTATAGGCATAAGGTCAATAGAAAAAGGTTTTTCTAACAAAGTTAGAGTACAATCCTTCATAACAGAACTGGTGCCTATCAAATTACCGTTAGCCATTTCGATTTCGTAGGTGGTACTTAGATTAGAAGGAGTAACATTGAGTAAAGGTGCAAACGTATCTGACACAAAACTCTTATCCGCTCCAGAATCAAATAATATTCTAGCATTATGATGATTGATTAAAAATGTACCGGTGACAACATCAGGTGCATTACCATCGCCCATTATGTATGCTCTTGCTCGAGCGTTGTTCTGTCCATTCCTTTTTGGGCATTGGCTCCTAATGTGTCCTACTTCTCCACATCCATAACACGTGGGAGTTATGATTTGTGTGTTGCTTCCAGTGGCAGGGATTCTACAATTCTTAGCCATATGTCCAATCTTTTGGCATTTGTGGCATTTAATGGTGCAAGGACCCTCATGGTGTAGTTGGCATCGATTGCATTGGGGTTTCGAACCGTTGTATCCCCCGCCTTCTATAGCAACAAAGGCCTTGTTGTTCTCTTGCCTTTTGTTCTGTTGCTGATGATGGGTATTTCTATTGGAGTGGTACTGGTTGTGGTTTCGATTGTTGCCTTGGTTGTTGTAGTTACGGTGGTTGCTGGTATTGCCGTGCTGGTAGTTGTTGTTGTGGTGTGTGGTTCTCTTGTCATCCAGTTTCCTTTTGTGCTCATTGTACTTAACCTCTCGGTCCAGTAGTTTCTGTGCTATTTCCATAGCGGCTTCTAAGGTTGTAGGGTTTGATG
>LBNU01001316.1:7863-20204 GCA_014162995.1 Artemisia annua
TTTTTTTTTTTTTTTTTTTTTTTTTTTTTTTTTTTTTTTTTTTTTTTTTTTTTTTTTTTTTTTTTTTTTTTTTTTTTGGCTACCCGGTGCAATTATTTGGATACACGTGGTGTTGGATAAAACCTCCATGAAACGGGAAAGTTAGCGCATAATTAATCAAAGAGTTCATAAGAAAAGTCGACACCTCAAGATCACAAGATAATCAATAAAAGAAAAGAACAAGATGCATACAATATATACTCTTGAACCCCCTTTATTAATAACCATATCCAGATAAGAATAATGAATTAAACTAGCATCCCCACTCACCTATATTTATAGAGATGGGAGTGTACAATCCCTTTGGAATTAGGATTCTATAGTATCATTGCTTGCCTTGCAAACAATCATAGTTTAAGTCCAACACTAACTTTATTTAATTAAGTATAATTAAATTACTATACATAGACTAATTACGCTGTAACTCACTAAGAATTGCTACTATATTCTAACAATTTTCACCTTAGTAGTGATTATAAGTCTATATCAATACTCAACATTTTCATCCATTGCTGAAACCTCAAACCAGGGACCACCTTATTAAGCATGCATAATACCTTAGTAAATATTCAAGTTAGTTTTCTTAGACCTCCTTCACCTTCTTCCTTTCAGCGACATTAGTCTTTGCACCTTCTTGACCAGGTACTCCGGTTTTCATAATGTTTGCCTCACCTTTGCACCAACATGTACCTGCTCATTTACCAAGTAGTATGTGTTTGTCTTTTTTTAAGTTGTTTAACCTCAACATTATCGTTACCACCTTAATTACCCTAGCTTCACGATTTTTCTAAGCTCTATGTAGTTCATATTTTTTTTTTCTTGAACAACGGCCCTTAAGTATATCACGTTGTCATCAAGCCATGCCCTTATCGTCCCACCAACCAACGGGCCGGTTCAAGTTCTAGGAACAAGTGTGTGTTCGAGTACGTATTTGCAGTTAAAAATATAGGAACACAAACCACATGTAAAAGACATAGAGAAACATGTTTTGATCACGATAGATTGATCAGCAGAAAAGTTTCACAGGGTTATAACGCGAAAACAAATCACAAATGAATAATTCAAATAGGAATTGCATGCACCCATTTGATTATGCTTTTGAGCATTTACACATACAAAGATACATACCTAGTTAAGAGAATGTATTGAAATTGTTACTATTACCATGCAATACATTAAACACTAACAGCTTCACCGAATTTAAGACTGAATATCTTTTGTTAGATCTGAAGATGCAAAGAATTCGGAAGAGGGAGGAATATATATACGGATAATACGGTTCAGTCTAGTAAAATTATAGGCCCTAAAACATTTATCATGTTTCAGGTATAATACCAATATTATCACTTATAAAAAACTGAAAAATATAGATATTTAACATGTTTTAAGATATTAAAGATAGAGATGCATTAATTAAATGCATATTCAGTATTTTAGTAATTTATATTTTATACTATATTTATATAAAATTAATTAACTAGCATGGTACCCGCGCAAAGCAGCGGTTCAGAGACGAATGTTGTTTAACGATTTTTTAGATTATAGGGTACCTGACGTAGAATCATTATCACGAAAAAAAGTGATCGAAAAATATTACTCGCCAAAAACTTTGTTTATAGGATATCAACCATCGCAACGCGTGGGTACAAATATAATTTTGACATCCATTTATTTCTTCGCATATTTTTAGAGAAAGTTGGAACTAAATTTTAATTGTCATACCCTACAAATGTTGTATATATGCTTTGTTGTTCAATAAGCGAACATAGATATGTTGTAGTCCAATGGTTATTATATTTGCTTTCACCCATCACACCTGGGTTCGATTCCTGTCGACAACACAAACTTTTTAAATCTTTAAATCTTAACTAAANTTTTTTTTTTTTCTCTCTCCACAAGCAAGACATTTTACCAATCAAACAACATCTCTCCACACTAAAGTCTTTTTTGATTGGTTCAAATATGAAAGTAGACAAATATTTTGGGAGAACCCAAAATAGAAATATAGACTTTTTAAATATTTATATATTTTGTTTATTTAAGTAATATTACTAGCGACAACACGTGTCGTCCTAAAAATGTACGAGACCCGGTCCTTTCATCTTTGAACGAGAATTTCTGGGGGACCCACCAGTCGAAGCTAAACCCTTTGACTTTCTTCGCCAAAAATTTTCGCAGTGGCTCTACACCGACGACCTTTGGCGATTACATGCCGTCGTGAAAATCTTTTAGCGATGACAAATTGGACCAAAACCGATAACCTTTTGATGACTACATGCCATTGTTAAAAACTTTTAGCGATGACAAATTCGGCCTTTGGCGACAACAGAAAAGCTGTACACTCACAAAGCAATTAATAGTTTTATGCACTAATGAATTATCTTTGCTCACTAGACCGACACAACAGTTGATAGTAAAATGAGTATATGTGGTTTGTTAATTACATATATAGTGCCAAAACATGCCATGTAAACCTAAAACACCTAATTAGTTTGATATCGTAATGATATGATAGTACTTTCACATTCATCTTTATCTCTTTCAATTTCGATCGCTAATTGATTCGACGTATGATAATTTCGGCGAAATAAATGAATGTACCAAAAAATTATTTTAACAAATGTTTCTATTCATCTTTTTGGTTTTAGATGAACCTAAATGATATCATATGTTTCTACATGTTTAATCATAAATGAAGTACCGAAAAACCATGACTTTGATGTTTCTTAAGGATCATCGATTTGCCATTTATCTACTACATGGAGCTTTTCAAACCAATGTCATTCATTCATTATAATTTGTATTTATTTATGTATAATAACATATTGTTTCATGATTCAACCGTTAATAAAGAAAGAATTGTTATTTCAATCTTGCATTTCCTGTGTAAAGGATCGACATTTATTATTCTAGGTGTTAAATGGGTGAAAATATGCTTCCAAGTTCCGCAAGGTTAATCTTCAACTTGGACAACTACCTTTCTTGTGCTAATACCAACTTTCGTTCCATAATCTCTAGGCAAAGATCGTTACTTCTTGACAAATGAGCTTGTTTCTCATATTTGGGCTTGGTAAAGGGGTGTAACAAATGGGCTCAAATCTGCGTGTATAATGGGCCGGTCTAACACCTCCATATAAGACCGTAACTCGGGGATGACGGGTTGTTGACTTGTTTCTCTTTGAATGACTCCAACGAGTATACTGTCTCATTTTTAGACAGTTCCATCTTAACATCCACTGTTGACAAAATTACGTGGAACAAAATTTCTCCCTCTAGACTCTAGTTAATATGGAGGCTCGGTTTGGACTAGTGGCGGATCCTATATGCCTTTAGAGTGTTAAATTCTAGAAAATAAATTGAAATATATACAGAAAAAACTATGCACATGCATATCCTCTATCTCAAGTATGTGTGTCACTGCCTTAAACCTTTTTTTTTTTTTTTTTTTTTTTTTTTTTTTTTTTTTTTTTTTTTTTTTTTTTTNCTAAGATAGCTTAGAGAACCTTTGGTGCTACTTAAGCTTAGCTTAAGTTTAGTGAGAGTTGTAATATACCATACTTGTCATTCAATCCCCAAGTGTTTATTCCGCAAACACTTGGGGTATAATTCTTTCTTTAATAAAGAGTTAAACGTTGAAAAATATTGTGCTTTATTTACTTTACGTTTTTCTTTATTCATCTGATTGTTATCATCATGGAACTTGGTTAGTTAACTCTCTAGCTAAATAACCAAAAAAAAAGGACCAACAACAACTACCTTTCTTGTGCTAGCTAATACCAACTTTCGTTCCATAATCTCTAGGCAAAGATCGTTACTTCTTGACAAATGAGCTTGTTTCTCATATTTGGGCTTGGGAAAGGGGTGTAACAAATGGGCTCAAATCTGCGTGCATAATGGGCCGGTCTAACACCTCCATAAGACCGTAACTTGGGGATGACGGGTTGTTGACTTGTTTCTCTTTGAATGACTCCAACGAGTATACTGTCTCATTTTTAGACAGTTCCATCTTAACATCCACTGTTGACAAAATTACGTGGAACAAAATTTCTCCCTCTAGACTCTAGTTAATATGGAGGCTCGGTTTGGACTAGTGGCGGATCCTATATGCCTTTAGAGAATTAGAGTGTTAAATTCTAGAAAATAAATTGAAATATATACAGAAAAAACTATGAGCATGCATATCCTCTACCTAAAGTATGTGTGTCACTGCCTCGAACTTTTTTTTTTTTTTTTTTTTTTGCGCTACCCAGTGCAATTATTTGGATACACGCGGTGTTGGATAAAACCTCCATGAAACGGGAAAGTTGGCGCATAATTAATCAAAGAGTTCATAAGAAAAGTCGACACCTAAAGATCACAAGATAATCAATAAAAGAAAAGAACAAGATGCATACAATAACCCCCTTTATTAATAACCAACAAATGCTTATATCCAGATAAGAATAATGAATTAAACTAGCATCCCCACTCACCTATATTTATAGAGATGAGAGTGTACAATCCCTTTGGAATTAGGATTCCATAGTATAATTGCTTGCCTTGCAAACAATCATAGTTTAAGTCCAACACTAACTTTATTTAATTAAGTATAATTAAATTACTATACATAGACTAATTACGCTGTAACTCACTAAGAATTGCTATTATATTCTAACAATTTTCACCTTAGTAGTGATTCTAAGTCTATACCAATACTCAGCATTTTCATCCATTGTTGAAACCTCAAACCAGGGACCACCTTATTAAGCAGGCATAATACCTTAGTAAATATTCAAGTTAGTTTCCTTAGACCTCCTTCACCTTCTTCCTTTCAGCAATATTTCCGGTCTTCATAATGTTTTGCCTCACCTTTGCACCAACGTGTACCTGCTCATTTACCAAGTAGTATGTGTTTGTCTTTTCTTCAAGTTGTTTAACCTCAACATTATCGTTACCACCTGAATTACCCCAGCTTCACGATTTATGCAGTTTTACCTCAAACCAAACACGCTTTTGAACATGTACTCCATGGACTCATCTTTTAACACCAATACCAAGTTGCTTAAACCCAACTTCTTTTGAGCCTCCATGATTTCGTACAACATTGTCATCGAGCTTTTTTGATGTTAAACCTAGTACTCGTACTAGCTATTCTTCTTTAAGCGTTGCTTTAACCTTGTCAAGTTGATTTAACCCTTTGGAAAAACTAGAGATTCACCTTTTTCAACAAGCCTCACAAGTTATGTGCTAAACCCGCTTTCTTGAAATCATGATCTACTTGCCTTTAGAAAATCCCTAAAGAGTCTATCTTTTCACCTCAAATCTACAAAACTTGTACTCCAAGCAATCACTTTCTTTGAATCCTGAAGAAACAGCTAAACCTTACTTGTCTTCCAAGTTATCACCAAGACTTGATCTTCACACAACGAGGGGAGAGACAAATGAAGAGAAAACTTGAAATTGATCAACAACCCTTCACACAACGAGGGGAGAGACAAGTGAAGAGAAAACTTAAAATTGATCAACAACCCTAAAAGCTTAGCGCGAAATTGATCAAAGATCTCACAAGAAAAATCAACACTTCAAAATCACAAAATAATCGACCAAAAAAAAATGAAAAAAGAATAACATGCACACTATGGGTATGTTTGTCGCAATGGGTTGGGGCTGAGGCTAGGCTAGGCTAGGCTGGGGCTTATATAATAAGCCGAAAGCTAAAGCTTATATTTTTATAAAGCTGTTTGGCGAATTTATTGGAGTTAAAGCTTATTAATGCAAAATCACATAAAAATACATCAAATTAAATTCACATATATTTTCAGCTTTTACGTGATAATTCATTATATCTTAAAGGATATTTAAGTAATTTGACTAACTACAAGCCATTTTTCTACGGGTTTGGGCTTATGGAAGCTTATAGCTTATTTTATAAGCCAACATATTGTAAAAGCTCAAGCCCTCATAAAGCACTAATAAGCTCGCTGCCAAACATAACCATATATACCCCCAAGCCCCCTTTATTAAAAACCAATAATGGCTTACATCAAGATTAGAATAATGAATTAACTAGCATCCCTCACCTCTGTTTATAGAGATGAGAGGGTACAATCCCTATGGAATCCTAATTCCATAGTGTTTGTGCTTGCCTTGCACACCAAGCAATCTTAGTTTAAATTTAAGGTTGTGTTTGGGAGAGGCTTCTAGGAGGCTTATGGGAGTTTAAACTTTTAAAATAAGCCGGCTTATAAAATAAGTTTTGTTTCTCACATGGGCTTATGGAGGCTTATATAAGCCATAATCCTCCATAAGCCAAAGCCCATTGATAAGTGTAACACCCCCATTTTTCACTGATCGCAGCGGATTAAGTGTTTGGGGCATTACTTCATGGAAGCAAAGACTAGATATAGAAAACGATTCGAAAAGAGCGTTTTTGAAAAAGATGTTATCATTCATTTATTCATCAGAGTTTTTACACTAAAAGATATACTTTTACCAAAAGAGAGGTCCCTAAAATACGGGTTTAGACACAAAACTGATGAATGATAACTATACTGGACATTCTCATGTCCAGTACTTCTCCGTGCCAGGGTTCCTATAGTGCCTAATTACCTAGGATAACATGCTTAAAAGTCAACACGTATGTTGAGTAAGAGTCATAGGTTTAAATAGATAGTTAGTGAATACAAGTTCCACAGGGTTCAGCTTAAAACCTATGTGTGGAAAAGTTTAGTGATAGAAGGTATATTGCACTAAGCTCATGAACCACACGTTAATAATCCGGGTCATGTGGGCTGCAGACCCAACATGAGGGGATGGGAAGGATAACTTGCCAAAGTTAATCCTTCAGTGGGTTCAAGTATAGTACTTATTGGTACCACCTCCCAGAGAAGTGTTAATACCAACGGGAGTTGTCAAACTCCAATAGATCTATCAACTATACTCGCGTTCGCGTGGGTAAAATATCCCAAACGATTAGATTCATGAATTTTAGTTATGTAGTGGTGGCAGTTAGTTTACTCGTGCAATAACCAAAGAAAAAGACTTGTATTCGGTTTAAAGCATGTATCCCCCTCACAGGGTTTGTAAAGCATTTAGAAAGCGTTTAAAAGGTGTGAGGCTATGAAAACTCACCTGGGTCTTAAGTTAATTTAAGTATGGGTTTAGACAACTCACTCACGTATCCTGGGTTGGTGTAGGTGCGTGTATGTCAAGTCTTAGTCTAGGTTTTTCTTAACTAATCACTCTTAGGGTTTTTATATATAACATAACACCGTTCGGGCCATCGTAATTCAGAAGTATATGACTCCTCACATGAAGCTCCCTACTATTGTATTATGTTATCAACATAATACCGTTCGGGCCATCATAATTCAGAAGTTAATACTCCTCACACGAAGCTCTCTACTATTGAATTATGTTGTTATTAGGGTTTAGTTATAACATAACACCGTTCGGGCCATCATAACTCAGAAGTATATGCAATAATCGTTTGAGGAGCCAGGGCACTTTAAATCGTAAACCCAGCAAACTCGTCAAACCGAAATATCCACATAGTACTCCTCGCATGAAGTTCCCTAGTATTGTGTTATGCTTCTAACTCAAAATAGGCTTTGTATTTATTAAAATAATCCGTTTATACCCTTTAAGTTTTATATATTTACATTTTCTACCCTAAACTTATAAACTACTAACAATTAAGCATATAACTTTCTAAGTTTTGCATATTTAGTCCCTATACTTATATATTTTAGAGAAATGGCAAAAAATGGTCCTTAAACTAACTTTCATTGTTTACTCTTTTTACCCTTAACTTTAGAATATTTGCAAAACTAGTCCTTTTTAGTTTATAACTTATTTTAATTTATATCCTAGGGTTTCAAAACTCGGCAATATGAGTCCTTGAACTTATAACTTCTAGGACATTTCAAAAACAGTCCCTAGACTTTACAGTTTCAAGAATTTACCATATATACCCCTATGCATGCAAACTTTTACAAAACTAGTCCTAATTTCAAGTAAATCATATTTTTATAAAACAACTAAGTTTCTAAGCTTATGTTTAGCTAATATATGTTCAAATAAGTCACCTAATTCATGATATAGCAAATTAGCACATAAACTCCTAATAACCTAATTCTAGGGTTTCGATTAGAAAGCATGCAAACAAGAAGGTTTAAGGCTATCCTAGGGTTCCTAAGACTTTTCCTAAGTGTCCTAGTTCTATTCTAAGTATACTAGATTCAAAGTCAAGGCTTACTTAAGTCGTGCAAGGGTTAACGAGGGTTTCTAAGGTTTCCTCGGCCAAAACTCGACTCGACAAGGCACAAGAGCTTCGCTACTCGACTTCTAAGGGTTCTAAAGGTCTTAGACTACAGAAATGTATAGGTAAAGAAGAGAGGGGAGGTGTGGAATGAAATGGTGTGGTTTCGTGGGGTATTTATAGTGTCGAGAGGAGTAGCGAGCAAGAAAGGGTGTGCTAGGTGTCGAGGAGGGGGGAGGCCGACTAAGCAGGGCTAGGGGATGGTGTGGAAGGACTAAAGGGTAACTAAGGTGAGATATGGTGTAGCTAGAGGGCTGCCTAGGGCGGTTGTGGCTAGGGTTTGCCGTGGGGAAGAAGGTGGTGACAAGGAGGTGATGCACCTCCTTACTTGGGTGCTTGGAGGTGCTAGGGTGCTTGCTTAGTTATAGAGATATGCTAGGGTGCTTGCTTGATAGTTTAGGAGTAGTATAGTAGCTAGTTTTAGGTTTTTAAGTTTAGTTTTAACCTAGTTTTGTCTAGTGAGAGTTTTAAGTTTAGCCTAGGGTTTAGTGCCTAATTTGGTGTCCTATGAGTTTCTAATGACTAATTCTAAGTCTTAGAGGGCTTATACTAAGTGGTGGTAACTTATGGTAAAGATTTGGGAAAGTTAAACCTAGTTTCCGGGAAATTATGACCTAGTTAGGGTTTTATGCTTATGTGACTTGTACCTAAGTTCTAAGGAGTTGTACTATGTTCTAGGGAGTCTAATATAACCTAAGGTCACTAATGTAAGTCATACCTAAGCCTTGAACACTTTAGAACATATACGGATAAGCAATTAGGGTTTTAAAGATAACCGTAAACACATATGTGCAATTAGGGTTTCTAGCAAGTATGATGTATTAGAGTGATAGTTTTCTTAGTGAAAATATGTTTGTAACCTTGACTTGACATACCGGGATGTTTACATCAAGTAAACATAGTGGTGGTTGGCATAGGTGAATACGTGAGCTTGTCTAGAGGTTAGTTAGGTCATAAAGATATAATAAAGCAAAAATTTGGCTCGGGAAAATCCTAAAGGCATTTCTAACCTAGATTGTGCTTAATGAGGGCCTAAGTTAAGTTAGTAAGGCATTTCTAACCTAAGGGGAAGTTAGTGGGTTGTTACAATAAGGGCTTATAAATAGTTAAATTACTTAAATACCCTTCAAAATATAATGCATTATCACACAAAAACTGGAAATATATTTGAATATAATTTGATGTATTTTTATGCGATTTAATATTAATAAGCTTCAGTTCCAACTAATTCGCCAAAAACTTTATAAAAATATAAGCTCCAGCTTTTAGATTATAATATAAGCCCCAGCCCCGCTCCAGCTCTAAATCCAACCCCAGCCCATTGCGCCAAACATACCCTAACTATTGTTGTTTGTTTATTAAGAGGTTTGAGTCTTAATTTGATTCGCACATCTGAATCTGAATATGCGGCAGAAAATTCTAAATCTGATTTTTATCTTAATCTGAATAAGTGATTGAGAAATCTGAATATGACTCAAATAGAACTATTTGTTTTTGTAAAAATGTCTAAATGTATTAAACAATCAGTTTTTACAATTATAAAATAGATATGATTACATTCGCTCGAGAAATAAATTTTATTAATTATAAAAAAAAAAAATCTCTATAATATAATCCATTTAAGTGTTATAAGTATTTTTTTTTTTTTTTTTTTTAAAAACATGCAATCTCATGTTTATTTGACAAAATAAATTTTCCGGGGTTTAAATTGAACTTTTTAAAACGAATAACTAGATGGCTCGGGTTAAAGGTGAGATATGGCTGAAACCGAACCCTTAAATTTGATAAAATACGAATTGTCACATATCATCTTATACATTCTTTATCTAACAAAACATATGCAATGACTCTATTTAATACTTTTATTACGAAAGACGAGAGCGAAACAAGACAAAAAATTATAAAAAAAATGAAAACAAACCACCCAAATAAAAAAAATTATAACAAAAGAAAAATAATAGTAAAAACAAAAAATGTAAGAAAAAATAAAAAATAAGAAGAAACATTAAGAGGTGTTAAGACACCCTCTCCTCATCTAGTTTACTAAGAGGTTTATGCCGCTTACTGCATCTTAATGATCAGAAAAAAAACAAATGCTCTTAACACCGATTGTCTCTTACTGCCTCTTAATGTTGGGAATTCTAGAAGTTACTGCTGAAGAATGCTACTGACAGGTTCCTGCGGATAGTTATAGTGGTTCCTGCTGATGGTAGTGTTCCTGCGGATAAAGTGTTTCTTCGGATATAGTGTATCCGTAGCTTTATAATAGATAGAGTTTAGTTATTTTGAGACAAGATATGTAGGATATCTGTCATAGTTTTAACATTATTCGTTTCTTGTAAGAGGCTTTAGGGTTTCTTGTAGTATAAAAGGAACCCTTGGCTAATGCATTATGTACGTGTTAAGAAAACAATATTAGTGCTTAATAAACGATCCATAGAGGATCAAAGTATTATTAGTATTTTGTGTAGCTCTTGTATTTGAAATTCCGCTATAGAATACAAGTTGCAGAGATTCTCTATTAGTGTGTTTGTGATTACATAGACATTACTAACGATCCTCAGGCTCTAAGATCTATCAAGGTCTTAAGTTTCAACACTTAATGACTTAAAAGAAACAAACACTATGAATTACCCAAGTATGTGACCACGTCTGAATGAGTAAGATTAAGATGTTGTTAAGACGTATTTTTTAAAAAACAACCATCATCTAACTCTTTTTAACTAAGGTGGTGTTCGAATTCGACTTAATTGACTTAATATGAAAACAAATAAAAGAAATTCATTAAGTCATATGAAAACTATTTGCTTGTAACTTAATAAAGAAATTACTGAAAATATTAAGTAATAAAATTGAGGGTGTCTGCATTAAGTCATTTCTTAATTAAACATGACTTAATAGCAAATTTTAACAAGCAAGTATACACTAAATCCCAATACATAGACTAATTACATTTTAGCCCGCTAAGAATGATATTCCCCCAAAAATGTCATATACGAGGTGTGAAGGCCCGCGCTTTGCGGCGGGACTTTTAAATACAAGATTATTGATTTTCGTTGCGAGCCGCCGCGGAGCGCGAGGGCTTAACTCTGTGACGGATCGATAACCCCAAGGACTCTCTTTGTAAATACTTTTTTAATTTTGTTACGAAAATTGTCCTTATGTTAGTGTTTCGTTGCAAAGTTAGTCATGAAGGACTGACTTTGCAATAGACCAGTTACATGAGGGACCAACTACGTAAAATCTGTGTTGGCTTTTTTTAAATATAAAAAAAATAAAGAAAAAAAAGAGTAAAGATAACGGCCGTTAGTTAACGACCATTAGTAGATAATGGCTGTTAACTAACGCACATTAGTTACTGTTCATTAGACCCATTCTTGACACCCATTGGGTGTGGCAGTAGCAAAAATAGGATTGACTCCCTAGCAATCCTGCTAAATGTATCTTAGGAGTAATATTGCAATATTTGTGGAGATACTTCAATATATGCGATAGCAAAAAACTTGTTGACATTACTCATCCCCCAACAAGGGAATTCAAAATAAATTCACTCGTTCAAGGCTGTAGTACGAAAAATGACCTCTAGTAAATCTGTAAAATCTGAGATAGGTTTAGGTTTTCAGAAGTATGTTGGTGTAGAAGCTATAAATGATAGGTCTAAATCTACAACAGCAGGATTAGCAAATTATGTCAAAGAAGGTGATTTGCATGCTGTCCCTGGACCCATTAGAGGAGACCATATGCCCACCACCAAGACTACAGACTTTGATGGATCACACCATCTATATGGCAAAAAGTCAAGTGACTTGCTGATAACGCTCAAAGTTAACATGTTTTTAGAAGCGTTAATAGTGTTTTTATGCATGTTATTTGGTTACTTTTATATGCTTTTGCAACTAAATCGTATCAAAGTATGTTTTTGTAGCATATGTAGCCAAATGTAGGAAAAATGAGGAAAAAGTGAAGAAAATGGAGCACATGCGATTACATGAAGATTCCCAAG
>LBNU01001316.1:20757-32674 GCA_014162995.1 Artemisia annua
CACACACACACCACGCCGACGCAGGACTGTTTGTGGGTGTCAAATTCCATCTCATCACTAAGTACTTTAACTCTACAACGATGAGCAAATAAAATCAATACAGCAACTTCAATAAATTTAACAACACTACGCACCGCATCTGTCTTACACTAGTTTTCTACTTTGAGACACACCCAGATGACTGTGATCAAACTCCTCGAGAACCAATGTTCTGGTTCTGAACTCAACAATTCCCGACTAGTGATCTAATCTATTGTTTCTACAAGTTAAAACCCCTCGTCAAGAATTTTTAGTTCATAAAAACAAACTTTAGTGTAAACCAATCATCAGCATCTATCCTAAGATTCATAAGGTATGGTGGCCCTTAAACACAAAGAATAAACTCTTATTATAAATCAAGATACTCCTTTAAGAAATGGTGTCATTACAAAAGGTCTCCTTTTCAATAGACAAAAGGGTCAATGGCTTATAAACATCTAGCCTTTCGTTATTTGGGCCTATTATCCAACTAGAGTTTTACCAAACAATTGATCTTGATGTTATAAACAGTTTTCATTTATTACAATTATCACTTCTTGTTTCTTTTGTTGAGTTAAGATAATTTATGGCCCGCGCTGACAATAATCATCATCATAGACAAATTGAATTATAACTAATCTAAAGTAATATTTATAATCTCCTCGACCCCTTGGAATATTATTACTAAATTTAGTTACCTTAACTTAACAAATGCTCACGATGAACTTAAAAGGTACAATTGGTTCCTTAACGATTGACTTGAAATTGAATTAAAACATGTTATCACAAAATACAATTCACTAAGTATAAAACATCATCCAACACAAGCGGCGGAATAAAAAGCGGTATCAAAATAGCATAAAAGAAAACCATCATTGAAACAAATAAATGTAACAAGACAAAAATACCGAAAATATTTAACATTAGAAATATCATGGTTAAATAGATATATAAAATAGCTAAATAAGAAAAATTGGATAAAAACAAGATGAAACGTATTGCTAACCTAAGTTATTGGTGAATGGTTCCTTGAGAATTCTCGGCCTCCAAAATGTTGCTTCCTTGGTTCTCCAAATTGGGCTAGCTGGTCCTTTTCTGTACGAATTTGGCCCTTTGTTGAGAGCTTTGAAGATGAATAATAATTGAGAGTAGTAATGGAGTAAATTGTCCCTTCAACTTGTGTTATGCTTTTGTGTGTGAATTGTGTGTGTAAGAAAGTCCTTCAAGGCTTGTCAAATACTTCCTGAGCACTCAATTAGCGAACATAAAGTGCTAAACTTTGGGTAAACAGACACCTAAGGAAAGGGCCTAGGAACCTTCTTTTGAGACAAAAGACCAAGATGTCGTGTACAACGAAGTTAGTTTTCTCTTGCAGTTCCTCCAGCCGATCGGTTTGCCGGGTGGCCATCCGATTCGGGCTTGGAGGTGGTAATTACCACCAACCGATACGGCTGACTCCAACCGATCGGTTGGTGAACTCTGAGTGTCTTTTTGTCTTTATTCTTTGTTGTGTATTTTTCTTAATTGTACTGATTCCATACTTAGTTAAAGCTCTGAACTTGGGAACTCTTTAAGGAAAAAAAATTTTGGGAAAAAACCAAACTTCGGTTTCTCCTCATGAATTCCTTCAGCAAATTCGGACTTTTGAACTTGGGAATCTTCATGTAATCGCATGTGCTCCAATTTTCTTCACTTTTTCCTCATTTTTTCCTAACATTTGGCTACATATGCTACAAAAAACCATACTTTGGAATACGATTTTTTAGTTTGCAAAAGCATATAAAAGTAACCAAATAACATGGGCATAAAAACACTATTTAACGCTTCTAAAAACATGTTACTTGAGCGTTATCAGCAAGTCCAGCTTGACTTTTTGCGCATATAGATGGTGTGATCCATCCAAGTTCTGTAGTGCTTGGTGGTGGGCATATGGTCTCTGCTAATGGGTCCAGGGACAGCATGCAAATCACCTCTTCTAAAAAGAAGAAATGTTTTGTTTGTGGAAGTAAGTTTCATTTAATTAAGGATTGTAATTTTCATGAGCAGAGAATGGGTGTTTGTGCTAATCCAAACAGACCTAGACCAATGTGGAAAAATATTACTGATATACCCTCTTATGTTCCACAAGCAACTCACAAAACCAGCAGATCCAATCCTGCTAATAAATCAGTTTCTGTTGATAAATCAGTTCCTGCGGATAAGCCTATTTTTGCTGGTAGACGTTTTCCAGCCAGTTGGAAAAGACATGTTGCTAGACCATTTTATAGACCTAATAGTTCTTATTTTCAGAATGGTTTTTGGCCTAGTTATTATGACCCAATGTATATGGGGTGGGGAGCAAGATGGGATACTGCTGTTAAGCCCTCAGCAGGTTGTTCTTGGAATCATATGGGACCTAATTTTCAAAAAAGAACCAAGAACAATGGTGGATCTTATGTATCTACATGGACTAACACTTATGATTCACAAGGCAGACTCAAGTCAGTGATGACTTGAGTCTCCAATGTGTACTAATTTTTGTATATTTTTATGTTGTTGTAGGAACATCCTCTTAAAAGTAAAGCAGTAGGCATGGTGGAGGAGAAGGTAGAATCACTGGGAAAGGAATCATCAAAACATCAAAGTTAAACTTTCAGAATGTGTACTTTGTGAAGGAACTAAATAACTTCAATTTGTTCTCAGTCTCACAAATATGTGATACCAAGAACAAAGTCTTCTTCTCTGAGGATGAATGTCTTGTGCTGTCTAAAGACTTTAAGCTTTCAGAAGATGCAAACATTCTGCTGAGAGTTCCTAGAAGCCACAATTTATACACATTCACCTTGAATGATGTCCAACCTGCAGGTGACCTAACATGTTTGGTGGCTAAAGCATCCCTGGATGAATCTACAAAGTGGCATAGAAGGATGGCTCATGTAAACTTCAAGACCATCAACAAGCTTTCAAAACTTGGTCTAGTTGATGGGCTTCCTTCCAAAATCTTCACCAATGAACACAATTGTGTTGCATGCAACAAAGGGAAGCAACACAAAGCCTCCTACAAAGCCATCAAATCTGTGAGCACCATATCAGAACCTCTTCAGTTGCTGCATATGGATCTTTTTGGTCCCACTCAAATCAGAAGTATTGATCACAAGTTCTTTTCATTGGTGATCACTGATGACTATAGCAGGTTCTGTTGGGTATTCTTTTTGAGAACTAAAGATGAAACTTTTCCAACTCTAAAAGAATTTATAACCCTTGTTGAAAACCAGCTAAACAAAAAGGTTAAATGTATTAGGTGTGATAATGGGACAGAGTTTAAAAATGCCTTGTTAATAGAACTTTGTGGGTCTAAGGGGATAAAAAGAGACTATAGCAATCCAAGAACCCCACAACAAAATGGGGTTGCTGAGAGAAAGAATAGAACCCTGATAGAGGCAGCAAGAACTATGCTTGCAGACTCTAAATTACCCACTATGTTCTGGACTGAAGCAGTAAGCACTGATTGTTATGTTCTGAATAGGGTGTCCATCACTAGACCTCATAACAAGACACCTTATGAACTTCTCACTGGTAAAGTTCCCAGTATTACACACTTTAGACCTTTTGGATGTCATGTGACCATTTTGAATACTAGTGATCAACTAGGAAAATTTGATGAGAAAGCTGATGAGGGGTATATTGTGGGTTACTCAGCTCATAGTAAGGCTTATAGGGTATATAATATGAATGCTAAAAAGATTGAGGAAACTCATAACCTGAGGTACCTAGAAGAAAAGCCTAATGTTTAGGGTCAGGGTCATGCCTGGTCTTTTGACCTAGACTATTTGACTGATTATTTGGGTTATACTAGACTCTGAGTTTGAGGAAGCAACTATAGTTGTTCCTTCTTTTCCCTCTCCTCATGTTTCAGGTACAAATGATAAACATGCTTCTGATGTGGATGGTGTAGATTCAAGTTATGCAGAGGCATTAGCTAGACTTCAGCAGCAAGAACATGCAGCCAAGGAAGCTGCTAATGAGCTTGGTTTTGAGTTTGCCAAAGATACTGAAGCACTATTGAGACAAACTACTAGTGATGTCCGCATAAACATTGAATCTGCTGATAGTAGTCCTGCTTTTGCTGATAATGTACCTCGTGTTCCTGCTGATCCGAATATTGCTGATGCTATTTCTGCTGGTCCATCCGTTTCTGCTGATCCATTCCCCACTTCAACTAGTCCATCCCAAAGTTTTGAAGACCCATTTGGTAGATTTTCATCCCTCACTGATCTTGGTAATCATCAACAAGCTACTGGCATTTTCAGTTCCTCTTCTTATGATGATGATTTTGCCCCTACACTAAATAATCTTCAACCCACTGTTGAAGTTAATCCCATCCCTACTAAGAGGATCCACACTATACATCCTCAAGAAAAATACTTGGAGATCCCAATGCAATGGTTCAAACAAGGAGTTCAGTCATTTATAAGGCACAATTTGGAGAATATGCTTTTGTTACTTATGTCGTGACTCAACAAAGAGACAATCACACAGATCAACAACATTGTATGTTTGCTTGTTTCTTATCACAAGTTGAACCAACCAGTGTAGCACAAGCACTTTCCGTTGCCAGTTGGGTAGAAGCTATGCAAGAGGAGATGCAACAATTCAAGAATCAAGAAGTTTGGATCCTTGTACCTCTACCTGATGGAAAGTTTGCAATTGGGACAAAATGGATCTTGAAGAATAAAAGGGATGCTCTATATTAGTAGCACAAGGTTTTAGACAGGAAGAAGGGATTGATTATGATGAAGTGTTTGCACCAGTGGCAAGGGTTGAGGCCATTAGAATATTTTTGGCCTTTGCATCTTATATGCGGTTTTTGGTCTATCAAATGGATGTGAAGGGTGCTTTTCTATATGGAGAGATTGAAGAAGAAGTGTATGTTACTCAACCTAAAGGTTTTGAAGACCCAGAGCATCCTAACCATGTGTACAAAGTAGTAAAAGCTCTCTATGGACTTCATCAAGCACCAAGAGCTTGGTATGCTCGGCTATCTGCATTCCTGCTGAAGCATGGTTATAGAAGAGGTGCAATTGATAAGACCCTCTTTATCAAGAAGAATTCAAGGAATATCATTCTTGTGCAAGTATATGTGGATGACATCGTCTTTGGATCCACTAAGGAAGTTTGGTGCAGGGAATTTGAGGATTTGATGAAGGGTGAATTTCAGATGAGTGCTATGGGAGAGCTAACTTTCTTCTTGGGTCTACAAGTGCAGCAAAAGCCTGATGGTATTTTTATCAGCCAAGACAAGTATGTGAAGGACATACTTCAGAAGTTTGACATGGAGAATGTCAGAACTGCAACTACCCCCTATGAAACTCCCAAAACAAAGCATAACCTTGAACCAGATCCTGCTGTCAATGTTCATTTGTACAGGTCCATGATTTGTTCACTTATGTATTTGACAGATTCAAGGCCAGACATTACATTTGCAGTCAGTGCTTGTTCTAGGCATCAAGTCACACCCTTGACTTCACACCTTAATGCAGTGAAGAAGATCTTTAAGTATCTTAAAGGCCAACCTAAACTTGGTCTTTGGTACCCAAGAGAGTCGCCTTTTATGTTGGAAGCCTACAGTGACAGTGATTATGCTGGTGCCAATTTAGATAGAAAGTCCACTACTGGAGGTTGCCAATTCCTTGGAAGAAGGTTGATTTCTTGGCAGTACAAGAAACAGACTATTGTGGCCAATTCCTCTACTGAAGCAGAGTATGTTGCTGCTGCTAACTGCTGTAGCCAGGTTCTTTGGATACAAAATCAACTACTTGATTATGGGTTCAATTTCATGAACACTAAAATCTTTATTGATAACCAAAGTACCATCTGCATAGTTAAGAATCCAGTGTATCATAATAGAACTAAGCACATTGAAATTAGGCACCATTTTATTAGGGATGCAAATGAGAAACACTTAATTTAGGTGCTTAAAATCCATACAGATGATAATGTGGCTGATCTATTAACAAAGGCTTTTGATGGACCTAGGTTTAATCACTTAGTTGTCCATATTGGGATGGTCAACCCTTAAATGTTATGTTTGAGGGGAGGCATAGGCCTAAGGGGAGGCATATGCCTCTGGGGAGGATTTGTAGAATATGTATTTATATGTTTACTAACTTTGTTATGCAGGTTACTTGTTGTATATACTCACCATTATCAGGATTAGATTGTCTTGTGTGTTTTGTTATGTGTGTTTGTTTTGCAGATAAGTGTTTCTGCTGATGTTTTTGTTTCTGCTGATGTTCCTATTTCTGCTGATAAATGTTACTACTGAGGTGTGACTGCATCCGAAGAATTGACTCATATCAGTGGAATTGAAATAATTGTACTCACGAAACAAACATCAAAGTAACAGTTAAGGGTAATGTAAATTCATTAATCATCAATGATTATTACAAAAAGATGGTGAAACTACAAGACCCTGACACAATTTGGAACATGACTCTAAACCCTAACACTACTCCACCTTTCCTTTCCCTTTGCCCTTCCCATCATCATCAGAGAAATCTGAATCAAACCCCCAGTTTGGAAGTTTGGAAGAATTTTCTGCTGATCCTGTTGGAGTTGAGGGAGCTTGACNATGTAAATTCATTAATCATCAATGATTATTACAAAAAGATGGTGAAACTACAAGACCCTGACACAATTTGGAACATGACTCTAAACCCTAACACTACTCCACCTTTCCTTTCCCTTTGCCCTTCCCATCATCATCAGAGAAATCTGAATCAAACCCCCAGTTTGGAAGTTTGGAAGAATTTTCTGCTGATCCTGTTGGAGTTGAGGGAGCTTGACTTTGGGGTTCATCCTCATCTGAGGAAGTACAAAGGAAAGGTGATATGAGCTCCCTAGAAGGTGGTTGGAGAGGAATCCAAGGATTGGAATCTTCCGAAGATTCCGGTGACTTGGCCTGATTGGAAACCTTGCTTGATGTTCCAACATCCTTCATCTTCTTCTTAGATGGCCTTTTGGAAATGTGGTTCTTCTCTGTGTTTGGGGATTCATCTGTACTTCTTGTTGGTGATTCAATTTCGATTGCAGCATCAGATGGAGATTCAATAATTTGGGGTTTTGAGCTCATGGTTTTTGCTATTGATGGATAATTAGGTTTTGTGTAATTTTTGGATCTGTTTAATAGGCAAAAGTCAAAGTGTAGGTCCATTAATGCGTATTAGGTGGCAGAGTAAATACCCTAAGATCTTTTCTAAAGATATTTCTGCATAATGCTACTGAAGATGATCTCTGCTGATTGAGTGGTTCCTACTGATTGAGTGCTTTACAGATTGTTACTGCTGATTATAGTTCCTGCTGATAGAATGTTTGGATTATTTCAGTAGAATCAAACTCAAGAACAGAACAATCTGCATAACAATTAAGAGAAAAACAAAATTCCATTCATTATCAAAGGAGGAAATTACAATCAATTCAAACAACTAAAACTTAACATCCATCAACAAAACAAACACCAACTACCAGACACCTTAACATCTACTCCATCTTCCCTTTTCCTTTCCCCTTCACATCCTCAACCTTCTTCTTACCCTTCTTCTTGGTGAAGGTCTCATAGAGCTTGGGACAGGGTAGCCCAATGATTACTTCCCTTGACTTAGGAAGAGGGGGATTGGCTTTCCTTGTTCGTGGTCGAGGTTGAGAAGACTGAGGCCTCTCCGGTGTGGGTAGAGGATTGAACGATGGATCTTCCTCCTCTGAAGATTCCTCATCTGAAGCACTAAGGAAGGGATCATCAGCAGATTCGGGAACCGGAATCCTACTCATCCCGGCTACCACTCTCTCCATCTCACTGGTGAGAAACTCTGAAAGTGGAGTGTGGTGTGTTAGAGGATGAGAAGGTCCTTCTTCTTGGTCTTCCTTGAACAACAACTCTAAACGCTTTGTATCATCAGAGGCATCTGAATCATATGCCCAGCGTGGAGGTTGTGCCAAATCAACATCTGAGTCAGAAGATGAAGAAGGTGGAGGTGGTGGTGGTGGAGGAGGAGGAGCAGCTACATCATGTCGTCTCTTCCGTGCTTGCTCCTTGGTCCTCATACCATGTCGAGGTCTAAAAGGCCTTGGTACAGCCATAACTGGTGGTGGTGGTGGGACATTGTCATGGTCAGATGAATCTGCAGAGGAATCGGATGAGATTTCAATAGGGTTCATGTTAATGGGAAGATTGGGAGGATTTGGTGAATAATTAAAGATTGGGGTAGAAGATATGAGTATATTGTGTTGTGTGGCCTAATTTATGGACGTGATTTGATCATTAAGTGGGATTTAATGGAATTTAATGGGGACGGTTGGAGAGTAAAATTACCTTCTAGATGATGCATTGACCAAAAGGATAGTAATTTACTGTGGTAATTGTTTTCTGCTGATAGATGGTTACTGCGGATAAAAGGTTACTACGGATTAATTTACAATTGGTTTCTGCTGATTGACCACTAGTTGCTACCAATTGACTTTTGGTTGCTGCTGAAGGGTAATAATTGGGTTTATTTGGGCGGTACTTGAAAGTCAAAATTGGTCAAAGATTCGCTTCACGATCCTTTGCCAATTCATTACCACGATTTGGGTAACTTCCATAAATACCCTAACGTGTGTATCGCACGCCCAAAATAACTGATTCACATTGCCTTTATAATCTCCCCATTTCATAACTTCCTATCATTCACTCCCACGCACCTTTCCATTAACCATTTACTCAGCATCTTGTCTTCAATGGCTGCCCTGGAATTCAAAAGGGATCACAATAAAGTTGCTTACTTAGGGAAAGGAAAAACCCAGGCTCATGAAGTTTTTGAGTCAATGGTGGATTTCTTGAAAAGGTCCAAAATCCATTTTGCTCTCACATGTAGCCCTGACCTCATTTGTGCGTCTCTTATTCGCCAATTTTGGGCCACTGCTAGAAGAGTGCCAGAAGAAGATCCAACAATGTTGGTTGCAACTATTGATGGGGTCGAATATGTGGTCACTGAAGATTTGATTCGTACTAAACTTCAGTTGAATGATAAACATGGTATCTATCATAATGACAGGGAACTCATACTTGCTGGGTTGAGAGATATTGGATACCATGGAGAAGTTACTAATGCTTGGTACAAGAATAGGTTGTGCCCCAAATGGAGATTCTTGATGCATACCCTGTTGCAGTGTCTCAGTCAAAAGTGAGGAGGCTGAGATCAATTCTCCACTCATCTTGGTTGTGCCATTGTCTGTTTATCAAAGGGTACTACTTTTGATTTTTCAAGATATATTTTTCAGTGTATGTGTGATAATGTTAGTGCTAAGAAAAATAAGTTCTTAATGTATCCTAGGTTTTTACAAATAATAATAGGCATAGAAACCCAAGACAGGACACATTACCCTATTGTCCCCTTAACTACTAAAGTCTTTTCTAACATGAATAGTGGGTTTAATGGGGAACATTGGCCTCTTTTGCCAGCTATGTTGCCTGGTGGCAATAATGTTGAAGGAGGGGATGATGCTGATGGTAGACAATCACCTCAGCCTAATGCTGCTGGTGGGGTTGCACCAGTTACTGCTGATGCATCTGCATCAGTTGCTGCTGAGGCAGGGGCATCCTCATCTGCAGCTGCTGGTCCATCCAATGCTGCTGATGCAATTGCATCTGCTACTGAGGATACTCAGCAACCATCTTCTCCCACACCTGTTGCTCCTACTGAGCAAGTCAATATCCCAGCAGACCCAACACAGTCTGCAAATGAGGATGTTGATGACTTAGCCTCCACATCTCCTAGGCACACCTTTGACCATATGGCCACTAGTCCACCTCATGTGTCTGAACAATCCTTAGATGAACCCCTTATGGAATCACAAGTTGAGCCTAATTTTACTTCTCTTTATGAGTCTCATGATTCACCTATAGTTTCTGCGGATCTACCTGCTGGTTCAGTTTCTATTGATACTGCTAAGGGTAAAGGAGTCATGATTGAAGAGAGTCTTCCATCCAGGGTAAAGTCCAAGACAGAGCTTGAACTGGAGGAGTTGAGTGCCAGGGTAGCTGCTAACTTGACTGAACAAGAGTTAGCAGCTGAAGCAAAGAGGCAAGAGGAATTGAAACTTTCTAAAATAGTGGCCAGAAGATTGCAAGAAAATTTGAATAAATGTGATTCAGATTCTTTGCCAGCTGAGAGAAAGAAGGAGTTGGATGAACTGTCTACACATTTCACTTCAGATACTTGGGAAACTCTTGCTTCTCATGTTGTTACTAATCCAGGATTAGCTCAAAAGGTCTTAGGTGAAGATTTTGAGATGGAAGATTATGTTCAGCAAATGGTTGCCAGGGGTGTACATAAAAAGAAAGCTGAAGCTGAGAGAAAGGCTAGAGAAAAGAGAGAGAAGCCTATGACACAGGCACAGCAGAGGAAGTACATGAGGAATGTGGTGAAAAATCAGAGTTGTCTTATCCGTGATTCTGGATATACATGGAAACAAATAAGGGCTATGGATGATTCTCAGTTGATTGAGGAATATAATAAGATTCAAACTGCAATCAATAGAATGAGTGGTCAGTCAAAGAGGTTGAAGTTTCCTGATGTTGCAGATGTTCCAAAGGAGGTTTCTACTGAACCTGTTATTACTACTGACTCTACTCCTTTGGTAGATGAGGTTTCCCCTTACTCAACATTTCAACCCTCTATTCCTGCTGAGGGAACACAGTCTGCCTTTACACATGAAGTTCCTAAAGCAGACTCTGTTCCTCCTGAGCCATCCATTTCTGCTGAGCCCTCTATTCCTCCTAAGGAGTCTGCAGCTACTAAGGATCATGAGGAAGCTTATTTTTCTGCTGCTGAGGAAGCTACTCTGACTGCTGATGAGTCAGAGAAGCTTGATACTGCTGATCTATCACATGCATCTACACCTGAGGTTCCTGATTCCACTGAAACTGCTGATGCCAAAGACTCTTCTCCTGCTTCTACTCCTGGTAAAAGACAGAAGAGACTTGCAAGGAAGACGAAGTCCAAAGCTTTAGCTCTTCCTGCTGAGGATATTTCCTTTATTGAGCATGCAGAGGATGATGGTGAAGATCCTGAGCTATGGGTTCGTTTGGTGAAATGGGAACTTTCTCCACTTGAGTTTGGGAAGGAGCAGATTAATATTGTGCATAGAGAGGATGGGTTTGTGAAGTATTTCTCCTTTCTCAGTGAGATCCTTTCTATAGTGGATAAAGATGACCTTCTTCATCTGTATGATTGGGTCACTACCTAATTCAGAACTCATACACCTCAAGGATGTGGTCTATTTCTACTGGGTGATCTGTATACTCTCTTTGATTCTTCTTATTATGTGGGCAAAGGTTTTAAGGTTTGGAGAGGACAAGATGCTTGGGATATTGCCAGTTGGCAATATTTTCCTTTGTGCAATGTTCATATGATCTACACTATGGCTGGGAAAGCTTTGTACATGTTTGCAGATTCTACTTATCCACTTACAGAGGGTACAGTGAAACAAATGCTGGAGGTTAAATTGACTGTTCCTGCTGATATGGTGGGTAATGATATGACTCATGCTGAGGCACTTATTAAGAACATGAGAAGGAATCTGCTTGTGAAACAACAATTAGCATCTCAGCATGGAGTTAGAATTGAACATTCCATGGGGTAATTTGGTGTTATTGTATATTTTTCTTTCTTTAATTGTTATTATTAGTAAAAAAAATAAAAAATAAAATAACTTATATTTGTAGTTTTCCCACTCTTTGTTGTATACAGGTACACATGTTGGTTATATGGTTATCAACTCACCATGATGTTGACTGTTCCATCAAAGAGTTGGCTAGTCCAAAGGGTACAGCTTTGGTAAAGACACATCAAATCTGTTGATAGCTGTAATGGTTTGCTCAAAA
>LBNU01001316.1:33042-43788 GCA_014162995.1 Artemisia annua
CTGGAAATACATTTGAATCTAATTTGATGTATTTTTATGCGATTTTATATTAATAAGCTTCAGTTTCAACTAATTCGCCAAAAACTTTATAAAAATATAAGCTCCAGCTTTCGGCTTATAATATAAGCCCCAGCCCCGCTCCAGCTCTAAATCCAACCCTAGCCCATTGCACCAAACATACCCTAACTGTTGTTGTTTGTTTATTAAGAGGTTTGAGTCTTAATTTGATTCGCACATCTGAATCTAAATATGCGATAGAAAATTCTAAATCTGATTTTCATCTTAATCTGAATAAGTGATTGAGAAATCTGAATATAACTCAAATAGAACTATTTGTTTTTGTAACAATGTCTAAATGTATTAAATTATCAGCTTTTACAATTATATATAAAATAGATATGATTACAATTTGCTCGAGAAATAAATTTTAATAATTATAAAAATGAAAACTCTATAATATAATCCATTAAGTGTTATAAGTATTTAAAAAAAAAAAACATGCAATCTCATGTTTATTTGACAAAATAAATTTTCCGGGGTTTAAATTGAACTTTTTAAAACGAATAACTAGATGGCTCAAGTTAAAGGTGAGATATGTCCGAAACCGAACCTTTAAATTTGACAAAATACGAATTGTCACATATCATCTCATACATTCTTTATCTAACAAAACATATGCAATGACTCTATTAATACTTTTAATACGAAAGATGAGAGCGAAACAAGACAAAAAATTATAAAAAAAAATGAAAACAAACCACCCAAATAAAAAAAATCATAACAAAAGAAAAATAATAATAAAAATAAAAAATGTAAGAAAAAATAAAAAATAAGAAGAAACATTAAGAGGTGTTAAGACACCTCCTCCTTATCTACTTTATTAAGAGGTTTTTCGAATTCGACTTAATTGACTTAATATGAAAAAAAAAAAAAATAAAAGAAAATCATTAAGTCATATGAAAACTATTTGCTTGTAACTTAATAAAGAAAAATTACTGAAAATATTAGTTAATAAAATTGAGGGTATATGTATTAAGTCATTTCTTAATTAAACATGACTTAATAGCAAATTTTAACAAGCAAGTACATTAAATCCCAATACCTAGACTAATTACATTTTAGCCCGCTAAGAATGATATTCCCCCAAAAATGTCATATACGAGGTGTGAAGGCCCGCGCTTTGCGGCGGGACTTTTAAATACAAAATTATTGATTTCCGTTGCGAGCCGTCGCGGAGCGCGAGGGCTTAACTCTGTAACGGATCGATAACCCCAAGGACTCTCTTTGTAAATACTTTTTTAATTTTGTTACGAAAATTGTCCTTATGTTAGTGTTTCGTTGCAAAGTTAGTCATGAAGGACTGACTTTGCAATAGACCAGTTACATGAGGGACCAATTACGTAAAATATGTGTTGGCTTTTTTTAAATATTAAAAAAAAAAGAAAAGAAAAAAAAGTAAAGATAACGGGCGTTAGTTAACGACCATTAGTAGATAATGGCTGTTAACTAATGCACATTAGTTACTGTTCATTAGACCCATTCTTGACACCCATTGGGTGTGGCAGTAGCAAAAATAGGATTGCCTCCCTAGCAATCCTGCTAAATGTATCTTAGGAGTAATATTGCAATATTTGTGGAGATATTTCAATATATGCGATAGCAGAAAACTTGTTGACATTACTCATCCCCCAACAAGGGAATTCAAAATAAATTCACTCGTTCAAGACTGTAGTACGAAAAATGACCTCTTGTAAAATACATTGATACAATACTACTATATAATCTTATAGATAAGCTCACTGTCTCTTTTGATNTTATTTTGAAAGAAGAATTTGGGTTTCCCCCCCTTTGTTGGGGAGGTGAGGTGAAGTGTCCAACAAGTTGTTGCTGCTAGTTTCCGGCGGATATATTGCTGAAGAAGAGAGCGGTCGAGCGAGGAAAGAGAGTTTGCAGATAGTTAGCGCCT
This sequence comes from Artemisia annua, assembly GCA_014162995.1. Classification (NCBI taxonomy): domain Eukaryota; kingdom Viridiplantae; phylum Streptophyta; class Magnoliopsida; order Asterales; family Asteraceae; genus Artemisia; species Artemisia annua. The sequence continues at coordinate 35,009 of LBNU01001316.1, forward strand.
AAACAGGACACGTTTTAAGCAGGAGTTGCGTAGGGGGAGGGCAATCCTATTTTCGATCGTTCCATCCGTTTTTTGACATGATCATTGCAGCTGTTGAACGATCTCAGATAGGGCTGTATAGGTTCCAATCGATAATGAGACAATTCCGATTGCAATGATTAATATGCATAGCGATCCCTACAAACCAAACAAAGTACATGGGGTAAGAAACTAACAAACAGATAATACCACACAATACATTCACAGATAAAGCACTTAAATAAAGGTAACAATGAATCATCCATTTGCTATAATTTTTTTTTTTTATTTTTTTATTTTTTATTTTTTTTTATTTTTTTTAATACCACACAACCCAGATTTAAAAAAAATAATAATAATAATAATAAAAAAATTCAATGCACGAAGTAACAGCTTGAACTTCGTTACTCACACTTGATTTAGATTATAGTTGTTTTGTATTTTTTTTTAATTATTATTATCATTATTTATTTTTTCTTTCCAATTTCTCAATAATGTTTTGTAGGTTTCAAATTTGCATGGATTATTATCTAATGAAAAATAGTCCCACAATTGCGAATGAAGAACAAAAAAATATCACCAGCATGATACAGTAACATTTTGTGATACAACTGAAGTTGAAGAGAGTTATGCATGGATACCTGAAAGTATGTTACTTTTCCCCTTACGATGCGCAAAAAGCAAGCACACGGAAATATGAATGACTGGAACAACAAAAGATGAATAATTAGTGCTGCCATACAACGATAAAGCACTAAAAATATTGTGATGCTAAGTTAATGCAAAGGGTTGGAGACATAATCAGTTCATAAGGTCACCAAGTAAACTAAGGCTGGGTCAAGGGGCGGTAAAATTATTGTAAAAATGATTATTATGTTTAACTTGTACGTCTAATTTAATGCATCTAATATATGACACATGGTGTAGAATGTTACTCTCTTCTCATATTTATTTTTGAATTTTCATGTGCGTCGTCAATATTTTTAGATACATATAATTAGCCAAATTAACAAATGCCCAAAATGTCACTCTCATAGGTGTAGGTTTTTGAGTTTTTTCTTAAAGACATCCTAAAACAATTATCACATGGTCTCTTATTTGTTTTGTTAAGAAGAGCACGAAAAAGAACTTGATCCGTTGACATAGCAATGAAGAGCTTACCACTAGCATCGTGAGGAAAGATCCGATGAGTGACATTACCAGACCTGTAAAAAAATAAAATTATCACTATACATGTTACAACGAGGGAATAACGGAAAAACTGTGGAATTATGATAGTTAGATTTGATTACGTTTCCACACGCCAACCCTCTCTTAATTTTTTTTTCAAGTTTTATTGTACTCCTGTTACAGTGTTAATTACAAATAAACGATCATTCTTGTAATACTTATAGAGAGCATAGACAATTCAGGAATGAGTGCTGTTTTTGGCCAGTATGCAGCATTTCCATATTTTATCCGAAATTTCTGACTTTTACAAAGTATACTACTATTAATTTTGTAATTTTACAAAATAATGTTTTAAAAAGGATGCTTTCTCAGTAATGATGGGCATACTTAAGATCACAAACTTCAAATAAAAGTGCTGCGTAGACTGTTGAGTGACGGCAGGAATTGCCTTCAGTGAGCACATAATGCAACATTCATGATGCATTTAAGGAATAAGATGCACTAACTTAGCATGCATTTTATTTAGCCAACTATGTAAATATGCGAGAGCTTACCAAAGAATGGAACAGAGAGTGCCACAAGTAAAGTAGAGATCACCAAAGCTGTTCTAATGAGAATTGAGTAGATGTGAGACTTTTGACAGTTTGATGGTATCAGCTCCTCCAAACTCTTAGCCACAGGGGATATGGTTAAAGCATATGTGATTCTTGTTAAGATAATACTACTATTGTTCCATATATTTACTTGAGATTAGTGCAGCATTAAAAAAACATATAATATACAAAAACCTAGTAAGGGTTTTAATTAACAGTGATCATGGCTTCAAGAAAAAGTTAAAAGGATATTTGGTAAGCGGGCTGATTACCTACAAAAGAAAATTCAATATGAATGAGTACAAAGAAAATTAACGGAACTTAATTGTGGATAGACTGTTAAAGTCCACGGTTTAAAGGATGCTTGCAGGATGCTAATCATAATTTTTTACAGTTAAGCTAGCATTTATTTAGTAAACGTACCGTGGCCCAGACAGCAATTTTGGAGGCAAACAAATTTGCAGGCAGGTTGAGAGTAAACTGTGATTCTACCGAGTCCCCAAACATCAGGTATCCCAATATCGCTACTCCAGCGTAGAGAAAAGTAACTATTCCAAAGCTTCATGAAAATAAGATGATGTTCAAAAACATAGAACTACGCAAGTTACATAAATGCTCTTGATCTATAAAATGATAACGCTATGATTATTAAGTTTGTGCTACTATTGTGACATATGTAATAATGGATGAGTGCTAGAGCAGAACAATACTGCAAAAGTATTCTTACCTGGCTAAGAGGACTAGAGGATATTGACTTCGTTTTTCCATTGACACATAGATGTTAGGAAGAACAGCGTGCCCTGCATAACAGTAACCGTAAAGCCCAATAGATACAGGCAGAGTGGAAAGGTTCAACGTCTTTGTACTTTCAGTCTGAAAGCCAATGTCATCCACCAAACCAACCCAGAACAAGCAGATTACCAAAAGAATCGTCACAAAAACTCCACCAGCTGGACACAAAAGCATAACAAAGTTAGACATTAAAGGAAAGCAATTTATAATGATATTCTATTACATTTGGCACTAACCCGATATGTAACTGAGAACACTCAAGTCACGAAGCCAAACAGTAGGAAGCACAATAAGAGTGATAAGAATTGCAAACAAATAATTTGAACTTAGTTCATATCCTCCAAGAAATAAATGTGCTTTCGGAAACAAAGAAGTTAGGTTATCACTCTCCAAGATTATAAATTCAACGCATGATGCCTGCAAAGGTAAGATGTGGGTGATCTAATTAAAACCAATGTAAAGACCAAGTGACCAAAACACATGTAAAACAACAAATATAACCAATGCATCAGTTGTGCCAGGTATACTTACATATAACTCCACGTACAAAACTATCTGCAAAATCAAGAGAAAAAAATGATCTAGTCAGCAACCATTCATTATGCAAAAGCAAGTAAAAAACCTATTAGTCTTTAAAGTAATTTGTTGATTCTTTAAAAAAAAGAAAGAAAGAAAGTAATTTGTTGTATCTTTAGACTTCCTTCAGATGTGAATTGAGTATTTAACAGTAATAGTTCTTTAGACGAGCTTACAAAATAAGTTATCTTGTTAAGCTAGTAAAAAAGATACATTTATCAAGGGAATTATGAAGAAGAAAATATATATATATACAAGATTATTTTACTATGACAATTAAGTTGACAGAGTTAGTCTTTAATTAAACTTACAGAGATGATTAGACGTCCGACTATGCCAAACGCAGCCTCGCCAATATCTGGGTAAGTCTTAAGACCAGGCTGACTATCCAAGCAGGACCGGAGAAGCATACCAGTGTAGAATGAAAGAACACAAAATATAAACAATATAGACAGCCCAACCCATCCTCCTTCTTTCACTGCATATGCAGTAGAAAGAAGTGCTACACCACAAAGAAGATTCACACCTACAAACAGCCATAATTGATCAGAAGAATTTTGATTAGTGAAAATGTCACATGTATCAGGTAATCAGGATCAGTGAACTTTCTATAAATAAAAAAATCGACAAAGTTATAGACATACCATTAACCACAGATTGACCAAATGAACTCTGTCCATTTTGAGTTTTCTGATATTGAGATAACTTTTTGGCAGAAGATGTCAATATTTGACGATGAAGTGAATGATCAGAGCTATAACGCTCTTGTGGTTGCTGCTTGTCTGCTATGGATGGCAAGAGAGGGTTGCTCAAATTAGTTATTATCTTGGAAGTGTGTCTCCTTTTAGGTGACGACGAAATGGATGAACCTCCAAATGATGACACACTAGACGACCCAAGGAAATTCAGACTTGGAGATGCCACACCACTATAAAGATCCATCGACTTCCTAAATAATGACACCAATAAAGTATAGTAAATGAGATTAGCTATATAAGAAATGACATATAACTATTTTCTAAATAGTTAAACTATTTTAATCATGTGATCTCTAAATCTCTAATATGTTTATTGGAAACTCACTTAAACAAAAGGACTCTTTTAAATTATATTTTTGAAAATCAAACCATTAGATTAAGATACAAATTTGTCTGACCATAAGATAAACAGATTATAATATCCTCTAACTATGATGAGCAAACTAAAATAATTGTTAGGATTTTATCAACTACACCAAATTTTTTCAGATTTTGTTGATGCTTCTGAACTTGCCTAGACTCGACTATGATGATTTATTTCACATGTACTGAATTCCATGATTAGTTAATATGTTTGAGTTCAGCTTTACCAACTCAATGAATTAATTATATCTGAAAATATATTAAAGCAGGGAGGGTTCCTAACTTCCAATAAGAGCCTAAAATCTTCTCTTACAGAGGTTGAAAATTCACAAATTTTGTAGTTGTAAATCTAGTTCTTACTGACAATCTGTCGACCAGTATGATTCAAATATAACTTTTGATTAGTTATTTCACTTCTTACCAATTTTTTAGTTCTTATTTAATCTATATCATATATACACAAAAGCAAAAGCAAAACAAACTCGATAAGCTAGGCTCACAAACTTTAAACAAGAGATTTTGAAATGTCAAAAGTTTCAACTCGCCTTGAATCTGAATCGAGTCAATTTTGATTTTTTTTTAGTCGTATTAAGTTTGCTTGAGTCGATTACACCCCTAAAATGAACTTCAAAAGCACAGACCTATAGAGAAGGGGTATACCTGTAACTTTGTGGCCATGATGGGTCCAAAGAACATCGTTTGTCATCATCTTCATGGTCTGAAGAATCGCAATTCTCCAAATCATCTTCCTCTTCATCCCCATAAAAATCCTTATCTTCGTTTTTGTCTCCAAAATTCTTATCTTCATCCTCATTTTCACTCTCAACATGAAAGATATACTCAGATTCCATATTCTTCATTCCTCTTCAAATACTAACAATCAAAACATCTGAAACTTTAGATAATATAATCCACAAGAAGACACCTTACTTCTCTAGTTTCACATACTTACGATAGGGCATGCACGCCGGACCATTGGTAAAAAAATAAATAAATACACATACCAAATATGTGACGTCCAAAACCACAACTATCCAACTTATATCATTTGAGCAATATAACATGTTTTTAACATGAAGTTTCTATTGAAATCGTAAACAGAAAACTAAGGGGTAGACATAGCGCAACTTTTGATGCAAAAAACATGTAAAACTTAAGCATCCTAAAGTAAACGTACTACAGTTAATCAACACGTACAAACTTAAGCAATAGCAAAGACATATAATAATTTAACATGGCTCTAAAGTATAAACGCGTACTTTTTTATGTGATCGTATATATTACATTCAGTATTGGTATGCAAACATTTGATAGTAAAAATGTAGGCGCGCAGCCAAGAAGAAAGACAAATAATAGAGGAGCACATACCAAGTGTTATGTTTTGAATGAGTTGAAAAAGAGAGCAAAAATCTTGTGTCGGGTCTGAGTATGTTTTTATTGATTGGAAGATGTCGAAAACTGAGCAGAGGGCAAGAGGAAGAACAGACGTTGGCTGCTGCCAAGTGCCAGCTTTGATTAAATCTATATGGATGGATGTCACCCTAATCATCATAACTCATATTTTATGATAAAAACAAAAATGGAACAAATCGTTTAAGAATTTAATTTAATATGATTTAATAAATAATGGAAACTTTAGTTATACATCCCTAATAAACTTCAAATTACATTATGTATTAATTAATTTTCTTTTAATTCAATATGATATTTTCTAAAATATACTATACTTAATCCAATACCAGTTTTGGAGTTCTTGACATAAGTCAAACTTAATGTATTCGTGACGTGCATACACGGGATTTTAATATATAATTTAATTTAATTTGATAACAACATTACAAAAATGGTTTCAGTTAAGACATTGAAATCAAGGTCTCATGTATCTTTTTTTGTCCGTGCATCTAATTGTTTTTAGTATTATGATCAATTTAACAACAACAACAACAAAGACGACAACAATTGTTTTCTTTTAAAGTTTAAAGTACATTAGGGTATTTGCTAAACTTATAAATTTACAATAAATTATGGGAATTGAGAAGTTTACGCTTATATTCATAAATATGAATTTAAGATTAGCCTATTTCTAAAAGCTTTTGACTTGACTATAAAAATTTTATGTTCAAAATATATAGAAAATCTTTTTTGAAGTAATGTTTATTCTTAAATACTATTACGAGTCTTTGTTATACGTCCGCTAAAAAGAATTAAAAGGAAATATGTAGATGATATATGTAAAAGTACTTTTATTAATAAAAATTGTATCAAAAAACAAATCATAATAATTAGTCATCTTTTATATAATAAAAGAATTACATCATTTTGAAGTATTTTTAAAAAACCCTTCTCGCTGAAAAAAAAAATAGACCAATAGGAGAGCTCAATTTTGCTACGTAGGCGAAATAGAGCAATATGATTGGTAAATAGAAAGTCAAAATTAAATTGATTTTGGTCAAAATTAATAAATTTGGTGGATAAATTTGGTTAAGAAAAAAATGCATAAAAATATAGGTGTCAAATTTATGAAAACAAAAACTTAAAAAAAGAGGAAGTAATTAATAAAACTTTGGTGGTTGAATTTTAAATAAAATATATGGAGCTAAGTGTAAAATTAAAAGTTTCCATGTTTTTCAATAACTTTAGAAAAAACACAAATAACCCCTTACAATTTATATATTTTATACTTTATAATATGAACTTTGTTTAAAATTACATGAGTATTAGTATATATTTAAATTATAAAATTTTGTAAATATACGAATTAGTTTTAATATTGTTAATTGTAGACTTTCATCCGTTAGAATATTTTTTAAATAAGGACTCATGTTATTCTACTTAAAAGCTTAATTTATGCGTACACGGGTTTGAATATTAAATACGGCAAAATTATTAGTAACAGGAATATAAATATCAAATGGTAAGCACGAGTTACTATGATATGAAAAATAAATATACGCGATTCTACTTATAACAACGACTCATGAAATTGTTATTTAAAATTTTTATATGAAAATCCATAAAAACATTTTAAAATCTTTACGGAACACATTTAACTTCATTAACGCTTATTATGTGCTACTAAACTCGCATATTTTGTACAAAATTATATCAATAGTTAAAGTTAAACAATAACATCAACATCAACCTCAGCATGTCTGTCAGTTAAAAACGTTATACAAAGCTAATTATTAAGAAAAAACAAACAAACACATGGGTTAGATAGTCATTGTTTAATGTATAAGGTTTTTCCTTAAATTTAAAAAAAAAATGCACGCATCACAATCCTTATTGATAACAATCCTCCTAATCAAAAAAAAAAGAAAAAGAAAAAAACTACGTAGATGATAGCCTAATTTATGATTGACGTGATGTTCATCCAAAAAAAAAACAAAAAAAAAAAAAAAAAACGAATAGTTGGCCTCGTAAAGGAATTAAAGTATGTACATGTGAATTATTAAGCAAGAATATATGGTTTTTAATCAGGTTATTACGTTACTATACTGCGATAATGTTATTGAGTTGGTAGTCACGGATGTGAGATACAACCATTCTTCTATACTTATAATTTATGTGTTAACCTCTTTATGATTCATTTCTTAATCGATAATAATACATAATCAAAACGAAATTTTAAAAACCCTGTGCGTGCACAGGTATTATAACTAGTTTTAAAAGAAAGAAATAATATTTCACCATTAGGCCGCCTTACATATGTTAACCACTTTACGTTATCTAATTTTTATGGGAAGTGATTGGCACACTCCCAAATCTTATTGGGACACTCCAATGTATTAGCAATTAAAGCAGGTTATACTTAAAGTACAACTGTTTATTGCACAGAGTGGAGTGTCCCAATAAATTTTGGGAGTGTGCAAATCATTTCCCAATTTTTATATATAAAAAGTTTAAAAACCTTATGAATAGTAAAAGTCTGTTCACAATTGTATGTATAATTATATATAGTAAATAGTAATATGAATTTTGTGATCCACAAATTTTAACTTATGGTGCAAAACAGCAATATGACAAACAAAATACTACGTATGATACAACTTATGGTGCAAAACAGCATCATGACAAACAAAATATAATACTCATGGTAGCCCACACACATGACAAAACAAGCATTCCTTCTCTTCTGCACACATGACACACCCTTCACATGTTTTCACATATTGCCATCACACTTTGTATTCTTTTTATCCTATTTAATTAGAGAAACATGAAAATAGTTGTGGTTAAGAGCATCCACTGTGATAAACCTTTTACAAAGGTTTATACATTAATACATCAATAAATTATAGACCTTTTGATTTTATAAACCTACATTCACTATGGTATAAACCTTCGCAAGTTCATAAAATGTTTTTTTTTAACAAATGCATTAAATGTATTGAATTTATAAAGAGGTTCAAGAATTAGGACCTCTTCATGCCACATAGACATGAAATGAGTGTCCACTATGGTTGAAATAAACATAAACCTTTTCATGTTTCTTAGACCTTTTCATAAA
>LBNU01001316.1:45192-58441 GCA_014162995.1 Artemisia annua
GGGGGGGGGGGGGGGGCAACTTTACACGAATTCATAATTGGTGAGCACCTCATGACCTTTCGTTGCTTGGTGTGATCGGCCTCACGTGTCACTGTCTTCTTCCCCAGCAATGCCTCACGATGGCTCACAGTTGATGCTGGGAGCGGTCTAATAAAATACACATATTAAAAAGTTATTTAATAAATATAAATAGTAACATTTTAATTTAATCTTTATCATAACATTTATGCTCGTATCTAAGTAAGCAAAAAATTAATCTATTTATAGAATGATGTTAAAAACGAGTATCTTGAGATATTTGTGTTATGTATGTACTAATGCATTTATTAGTTAACATATGTGGAAGTTACAAAATAACAACCCATTGGGTGTTGTTTAAGCATATCTTATATAACAATGTTTTCAAAATATGAACTCATCATTTTTATAAATACATAATTTCAACACATATAATTAAGGTAAGTCAGTTTTAATAAGTCATGTATTAATAACAAGTGAGTTCATATTTAGAAATATATTTATTTAAGGTATGCTTAAACAATACCCAATGGGTTGTTGTTAGCAAATCCCTTAATAAAATTAGCTAATTAAGCATTAAATATTAAATAATACAATAAGTAGATACAAATTACTAAATTAATTACGTTGCCAAATAAATAAATTAACAATTGAATATATTAGTAAAAGTACATTTTAACTTAGGTTCAAAAAATGTTAGTAAAAGTAGGATTCAGAGATATTTTCAATTCACATACAAAATGTTAAAAGCTCTATGAAGGTAATAAAACAACTCTAGTGTTAAAATATTTATAATAGTTTTCTAAGTAAATACATAAACAATGAATTTAAAGTATTATAAGAAGTTATAAAGAATTTGTTACCTAGTTTCTGATGAAATTTGCATTTTTAACTAACAACCAATTTTCATATCCTTCTTTCTTTCTTTTTTTTTTTCTTTTTTTTTCTTTTTCTTTTAAATTCTTTTTTTCTTTTAGATGTGAATTCGACTTGACTTCTACACTATTATGAGTTTTAGAACTAAAGAAACTATGTAGTGTAAAAGTCTAGTTGAATTCATAGCTCACAAATATTAAACAATATTTCTATATCTTTTTATACAGGTAATCGGTAATCCAATAACTAAAAAAGATCAACTTGCTAGTATAAAAGATAAGTGATTTGGCTAACAAGTTCAACGGTTATGATGGAGAAGATAAAAAGAAGTTTATCAAAACGATTGGCATTAGGACTAGGAATATGTGTCTTTACGGTTTGATAAACATGTTTTTGGAATAAAATTATAAAAGACTAACTGCAATTTAGATTTTTTTTAAACATTTCTACTTATATCATATTTACATCAAAGTGTAGATGTTGTTTATTTAGTCAATCACATGTGATTCAGTTACGATAGAAGCATTTGTCGTTTTTTTTCATATCTCAATTGAGCGTATTGAAAAGCTATATTTGACATATAAGAGCTCAATTTGACTTTTATTGGCCACTCACATGGGTCAATTTTGCCATGTGACGAAATCAAGCTTTTCAGAAGTGCGATATTGGTTTTTCTTTGAGTATATTGTTTCAAATCAGAGTATATTGTTTTCTTTTATTCTGTTAATAATAAGTTGGTGGAAAGTAATATAAGTTTCACATCTTTTCATCTCATCATAAGTCTTCACTTTAGTAAAAATACACGGTTTAAGAAAGAAAAAAAAAAATCAAACATGCCCTTTCAAGCATAGAAATGTTTTAATTGGTTAAAAACATAAAACTTAGATTTAGATTTAGATTTATTTTGAAACAAGCTAAATTAGTTTGGTGTAGATTGGCGGAGTTCTCAATTAATACATGTACTTGTTTAACATAAGGATGGAAACGGCCGAGAAAAAACCCATGACCCGTAGGTACCCACACAGTGATGGATGAGTAATCCCGTCAATTTTTACCATGGGTGGATGCCAGCGGGTCGTGGACGGGTGGTGGGTAGTGTATACCCATCGAGGTTAAACCCGTCAATCCCATTTTAAAGTACCCACGGTTATACCTTTCAAAATACCCGTAAACCCATTTTTTTTTATCAAACTTACATTTATTATAATACTTAAATATTTGCGAAGTTATTAGTAGATACATTTAATAGTCACCTAAACATATTAAAAACATAGCAAACTAATCGTCCATTTTGAGTTACAAGACTATAAGAAGAATATGAATCATCAGAATATCAAATATCTATATCTACTAAAAGATTCAGTTTTCTAATTAATGTGGGATCTTAAAGTTTGGCCTCTTAATGCTTGAAACCCTGCGATAATTAAGATGAATATGAAAGGTGCCTGCAGGTGCAAGTAATTAAGATGAATATGAAGTGTTTCTGCAAGTGCAAGTAAACCAACCATCATGCAGCATTAGAACAAGAAAGAATTCAAAGAGTTCTGCAGTTTACAATCATACATAAGTTATTAGGAGCCTATAAATAATGCATTCAAATCCACAAGAGTAAAACTATTTTTTTTTCACATAATCTTGTTGGCTTTTCAACATCGATTTCATATTCAATATTGAACATCGATTTCATACTCAATATCCAACAAGATTTTAAGTTAGTCATCATCTTTGACCTTATATAATATATGAATCAAGTAACTTTGTTCCAAGATATTCAAAAACGTACAATCCCTTTTCTTAGTTTATAAAGTGTGAGTAATAAAGATTTGCACAAAATGCGAGTTTATGTGTAAATTGCACATATTAATTTACTTAGACCGTCAATTGAAATAATGATGGAGTTCATAAGACAATAAATATATTTAGCAAAATCAATTAACTTAAGGTAAAAAAAAAGCACCTTATAAAATTTCAAAGACATATAGTTAGAAAAAGTAGGTCGAAGAGTTGAGACATCCATAACTTATACAAATAATTTTTAACTTTTTAATTTTTTTTTTTTTGTAAAGGAACTGGGACTTATTACTATTTGAGCATTCTATAATTTGTCAATTTAAAGGTTAGAGGTAATATTTAGAATATCATGCTATGTGAATTGATAAAGTCAATCTGGGGCTTAACACTTAACGATTACGTTAGATTCGATGTTAGCTCAACTTATTTTAAAACTATTTGGCTAATAATTATGATGCAAGTTTCAATCAAATGCCCCATTAGATTTATACTTCAACGGTTTATATTGAACATTAAGTAAGGAATAATTTTATACAACTTGTGTGCATCGCACGGGTCTAAACACCTCGTATAGTTAATATCTCAATTCTCAAGCCAAGTTTTGCATACTTGGTTTTGTGATTTTAATGCACAGGTAATCATTTGTCTTAGACAAGAATTATGAGTAAAAAAAGTAGTATTTTTCGTTTTGTATGTATTAATATTATTATTAATATATAATTAATGGATAGTTGACTAATTGCGTGCATATTTATCAATATGTCATAACTTAAGCACCTTCTAATCAAGTTATATTTTCAAAATATTCAGAAGCAAGTGTGTAAATGTTATGTTTCACAAACCCACGGGTTTACCCGCGGGCAATGGGTACCCGCAGGTATGGAATGAGCAAAAAATTATACCCACAAATGGACGACGAGTGGATGACGGGCATGAAAAAAAATCATAAATGCAGGGTAAAAGGTACCCGTGGTCATTAGCTACTAGGTGTCATCCCTAATTTAACACGCTTCTAAACACTTTGTGAGCGACTATTTGTTGGATTATAAAAAGAGGTAATTCCCCAAATGCCCCAAAAGTACAAGTAGGGTCACTTTATATGCCCCAAAAATTTTCTCTTTCTCAAAATGCCCCAGGGTGAAAGTCGCCCCCGGGTAGGTGAGGGGCGACTCCTACAAAATTATGACACGTTTCCCGCTCATGTGCTTGTTTTTGACATGTGTCGCAATTTTATATGAGTCGCCCACACATACCCAGGGCAACTTTCGCCCCGAAACATTTTGAGAAATAAACCTTTTTTTNGGTTTGCTGTTAGGCTTGTCAGATTTTTCTTGTTGGGCGGGCTTTTGATATGATAACATTAACACCAACAAATTATACTATATATTAAATACCATCGTGTGCGACGCCGTTTTGAGGGTGGGTTTCCCGCCAAAATTACTGGGCTCCTTTGGCCTGGTGACTTTGGTCCAGTTTGCTCGCGGTTTGTTCCAGTCCACTTATTATTTATGCATAATAATACTCCGGTCTCCCGAACCTTCCACAATCATCTTCATACCTCCCACAATCATCATATCTCTCCCTGCTGATGATGGTGATGATCGAAGGATGTGAAAGGAAAACCAAAAGACGATGATAAAGGGACATCATAAATCGCAGGTTTGATATTTATAAGAATTAGGGTTTTCTATTAATTTTGGGATTTTTGTGAAATGGGGGTTTCGTTTAAATTTAAGGGTTTTATGAAATTAGAGGTGTTTGTGATTGGGATTTCGTAGCTGATTATCTAATTATTGGGGGTGTTTGCCTCATCTTATTTATCAGGCTTATGGCGTTATTGGGTTTTCAGGTGTTGGAAGTTGGACAGCTGATGTGCGGGTATGGTTCGTTGAATTTTTTCAATAAAATAATTATTCTCAACTTTACGGTTTTCATTATGTTTGTGTTTTTCATGAAATTTGATATGTTGCAAATTAGGATTAGGGTATGCTTTAATTTAGGATTAAGGTATCTATAAAAAGTTTTAAACTTTTAAATTCTATTGAAAAGTTCACAACCTTAGTGTGCTGCCAATGTGTAACCCAAATATCAGGATAGCAGGTGTAGAGGATAGGAAACTGAATATTGAGAGAGAGAGTGTACTATGGGATTAATTGAACGGTGTTATATTGCATACAGGAAATTGGTGAAGACGCTGGCATGCCTTATTTGGTTAGCTTGGTTAGTATAAGTTTTTTTGATTCTGAAATTAATCCGTTGAATATTTTTTATGTTTTGCCCTTGATCTATGCTGCCGTATCTGCCTTTATACTCTTTAACCGATTAAGGGTTAATGTGTTTAAAAAGTATAAAGTTTAGTGTTTTGTATTCTTTGCCTTTTTGGTCATGATAATTTATAATTGCCTTTCTCTAATCTTTTTTGCTATTTGATAAATTGTCCTGTTTTTTCAGGTGTTGATAACGAACTTATGAAATCAGCAATCAAATAAAAAAACATGTAAGTTATACGGTCTTATGTGCAAGAACTGCTTGATTATATCACTAAAAGCAAACCTTTTGTTCTTTTGGTATATCGTTATGTCGATAACACATAGATGAAAAATTTCATGCCTTGAAAAGCATTTTAGTAAGATGGAAACCTGTCATAAGGAGTCTGAAATAAAGGATTGTAGTAAAGCCTTTTTTTAGTCGGTGCCAACATTTACTTATAGTCTATACTTATATCATTTTACTTTTTCTGTTTGAATATTGTGGTGTATGTTCATTTTGTAGGCTATCGTCAACAAGAGGTTGCAGACAGATCGTGTTGACGGATAATGGACAGGTTGCTTAGGTGATTTTATAAAATACATGTTATATTTGTCTGCTTCTTTATGAAAAGCTTCCCGACTGGTGAAATCTGTAACTGCTTAATCTTCGTAAGATATTCTTAATTTGGGTTTGTTTATATATAAATATGATAAGTAACGATGCTTGGCAGGATAAATGATTCTGTGCATAATTAGTCCGGTTACCCGCTTCAAACCAACAAGCGCTTACAATCATTGGCTACGGGTACCTTGACCGATAGACATGGATACAGTTAGGTTCTTTTTCCTGATCAAAATTCAAACAATATATGAGCTGTGGCTAAACCGATACTAATATGCTGATGGTTACTGTTGTTTTAGGTATGAACTAAGGAGCAGCCGCGAGTTGTAGTAGCTCACACAAGAATGATAGATGCCACCATTCCGCGCTCCAAGGTTCTGTGACCAATTATTTCTGTATATCTTATGGACGGTTCTTTATGTCGTCTTAACCTTTGAAACTATATTATTTTTACAGGTATGACTTACCCATTTCAGAATGTACATCATAACTCATTTGTGGACATCCTGTCATTTGTCCGAAGTCGGCGACCCTATAGATCAGGTAACAGTGTAGTTCTTTTGAACAATGTAGATGTCGTGGTTTACTTAATAACACAATAACGGTTGTTGTTTAAGGTGCAAATGAACGGGAAGTGGCAGGCTGTAGTGGTCTACATGAAAATCATAGACGTAGCCGTTCAAGGTCCCGTGGTAATTCAGTGGTTTATTTTTTATGTTTTATGGCAACCGTGTTGCAACCATATATATACATACAATTTACGTGTTACTTTTTTTTTCGCTTATCAGTCTTTCAATTTTTGGTATGATTAAAATCCGTGGTCTTATTATGAAAATGGTTTTAAACTTTAAAGTTTTTCTAAGCATGCGAACTTGCTGACAGTTGCTGTTACTTGATTTGTAGGGTTTGGATGATTTTCAACTTGAACCTGATGTGACAAGCAAGAGGATGGATATATTGGATTCCATAAAATGATTAAATGGTCTTTGAGGCACAATTAACGGAATTTTTCAAAGTGGTATCCACAAAGATGTTCCTGATTCTGCTATAGCAATGTACCAAAAGGTCACGTGCTCCTCTTTTTATTTTAGATATATAGTTACAGTTTAGTACGGATCAAAATAGGTCTACTAAATATTTTATAAAGGAATTATTTGACAGAAGAATTACAAGCTATCAGCAGAGGATTAGAAAAAAAAATAGCTATCATTGTTAACGGCTGAAAATTTCTAAAAGCTAAGAATATCAGATTTAGAAAGTTAAGCATCTAGATATAATAGTGATATCTACTTTTGATTATAAAGCCTATAGGCTGTGAATTATTAGGCTTACTTTTCACTTTTTGGATATGAAAATCCCACAAAACTTATTGTCTTCCATCTTTCTTAGCCTTATATTGTTGTTACTTTTTTTTGGGGTAACGCGCACTCCTACAGCCTCCGCACCACGGGCTGCACGAACAGGTTGACGCAACAGTTATTGCTTTTCTATATTGCAGTTTTGTAACCCCATATTAATCGAGCCAATATATAATAGTACTAAGTGATCAAATACTGTAAAATATGCATATGGTGTCGAATGGCTTCTTACTAAACAGCTAATGTAATTGTCATCGTAGGCATGTCCCGGTCACACACTACCCCTCCAATGACAGCAGTTGCACAGACAATAAGAGGGCCACAGTCGGTACCTCCACAAAGACACGCTGTACGAACATCAAGAACAACAGCTACACATGCAGGTACATAGTATGCAATAACCCGCCAAACTTTTTTTCCCGTCATTCACTTACCGTTATGAGATGTCAGTTCCTAATGCATAATGTACTTATGTGAAGGCCCTCCAAGAGTGTATAGAGCTTTTGGATCCTGTGATTGTGTGTGCTCAAATTGTCACGCCCTTTTTTCGTTCAAGGAAAGATTGAGTAGTTCCATTCGGCGTTCACGTCCTTAGTGCATGTTGCTATACAGGTTAGATAAAAAGTCCATTTTCAGTTTGCAACATAACTTTTCTCAAGTCTATCTTTATCATGAAAACTGTAACACCTGGTATTTTTCCTAAAACCTAATCCTAGCCAAACTTCTATTTTTAAAGCCTGAAACGTTTTAAAACTTTAAAGCATGTTAAATTGGATTTGAGGAGCGTGAGATATATTAGGAACGAGAATTTATTCTTAGACTTACTCAGCACAACCTAGAAAAACTCGAATTTGTTTCATTTGCCAAATTATTTGATTTATTTTGAGTTTGAGAAAAACTCTGAAGTTTATGCTTGATTTTATTGGAAAAACTATTTCGTGAACGATGGCGCAAGTTTCGTAATTTTTCGAGTCCGTTTGCTATGTCATTCGAGTCCCGAACCGTTTTTATGAAAAGTTTAACTAATTGGCGAGACTAGTCCCTTGAGTTTATTTTCAATAAACACCCTACACTTTATTTAATTTCAAACCCACCCTAAACCCTTTACCCTATATAAACCCCCATATAATACTTCCACTCATTTTATTTATCACAAAAACACACACACTCCTCTCTCTTCTCTCTTCTTTCTCTCTCTACCCACGACCGGCCAACCCTCCCCCGCCGGCTATATTTCCGGCCACCGGAATATTTTCCGGCAACCACCAATCACACCACCTACCTATTTTGATAGATCGGGACACCCCCGATTCATCCCCGCAAACCATTTATCCTAAAAATCAAAGACGCGCCCTAAATCTAAGAAATTAACCTTCGAATTTCGTACTATTCCGGCCAAACCCATTTTCCGGCGAGCTAAGTGGTAACCGAACCTCCCCCACCCCTTATTCTCACGTTTTCTTTTATAAAAACTCAAAAACCACAAAACCCTAATTTCGAAATTTATATTAAATCCGATTTACATATGTTTTCTTTTATAAAACTTGTTTAAAAATGGTTTTAATAATAAAAACTCGTGTGGTTTCTTGTTTGGTTCGTTGAGGTCGCGACTCGGATTGACTCACCGAGTCAACTCGGTTGACTCGGTGAGATTTGGTTATTATATGTGTTTGGTTCGAGTTAGGTGACGAAGGAGTTATATTTTTGGTTGTTTTGGATTTTGTCGAGGTCCGTTTGGTTGGTTACGAGCGTCGGCAGCCCACGCCACCACCACCGAGCCATGGTGGTGGTGGTGGGAGGGTATATTTATTATTGTTTTTGTTATAAGTATTGTTGTTGGTGATATTGGTTTAGTTGTGTTTGGATTCGGACGAGTTTGGTTAAGCCGAAGGGTATTGCGAAATGTATTTGGTTGGTTATTAGGTTAGTTGACGGGTTTAGGATTAGATTTGGTATATTTGGTTGAGGCGAGTTATGGGATTGAGTTGGTTTGGTTATGTTATTGTCGGGATTGGATTGGTTATTAGTCTCGGATTATGGTTATTATTATTATTATTAACCTTATTATTATTATTATTATTATTATTATTATTATTATTATTATTATTATTATTATTATTATTATTATTATTAGTTTTAAACGGTTAAACGGTAAATATTAATACGGAATAATAACTATGAAATTTAAAATGTAAATTGTTAAAGTTAATTTGATTTGGATGACGGACTTGGTATCCGCATTTGAGACTTATATTATGACTTGTGAACTTGTATTGGACGTATTGGATTTGCGGCTATGGTTATTTGGACTTATGGACCCTTTGGTACACGAGACGGTAGGGTACGTTAGGCCCTTAAAGATCTTAACGTACCTGGAACCCGAACTATACGAAATGGTCGATAAACCTGAACAACTAATGGACAACGTGAATGATATATCCAATCATATTAATATCTACACTTATATTATTATTAACGTTATTTGTATTTAAAAGAGTCGATGACTCGGGAAATGCTTTATAAACGGGCAGGTCATGCCGAAATTTACTAAAATTAATTATTATCTTTACTATACTTTATCAAATATAATCTTAATATATTTTGGGAAATGGGTAATACCGAGACTATTAGGAATTGTTGTCTTTATCTATTCGTGTCTTTTATTCTTTTCTGTTCTTCCTTTCTTTTGACGAGTATTCTTCGAGTCTTTGTTGTTTTCTCATATGTTTTAAGGTTCGCCGACTTGTTCTTTTCTATCTTTCTTCCACACGAGACTACTTTTGGAAAATGTTTTCTTTCAAACGCCATCATCTTTTATAAAACTTCATTCAAGCATTAACTATTAAAGTATTCGAGTACTATTGCTGAGTTATGATATTTATATGATTAGGTTGTGCTGAGGATTGTCTGCTGTGAGGCGTATTTGTTTGGTTGACATATATATCTCGTTACCTGCTGTTGTTAAGGTGTGATTCATAGCCCCACTTTTTATCTTTTAAATGTTTATAAACCCATGGGGTGAGATACATGCTTTAAATGTTTTCTGAGCACAAGTATTTTTGGTATGCTTTCCTGATTGGTATGCTTTCCTGACGATGTGCTAAGTAGCTCTGCCTTGCCTATGCAAGACCCTCAGATCATGAACCATTAATCACTTGCGAGTGAACGCGAATATAGGGATATAGCGCTATAGGAATTGACCCTCCCACTCCTTTTGCTAGATAGGCAAATTGTGGTGTACTATATTCGATTTGTCGAGTAAATGGCAAGTGCTCGACCTTGAGGGCATTGTTATACTATGAAATTCCGCGGTTATATTGATATTATGATTGTGGTTAACGTTTGCGTGTCATGAGCTTAGCATCATCAACAATGTTATATGCACAGGGATGCCTCTATACATTGGTTGTTATCTTGATTACCCGATATTAGCATATGTTGCTCATATCTTATGATTAAACCTTGTGCTCAACTTTATATTTTAAACCTATGGATTACACTCAACCTTTGTGTTGACTTTTTAAGCATGTATTTTCAGGTAATGATGTTTAGCTTGGCATGATGATATAATGGGCGTGGAGGAGTGGCATTGGCTGGAGTGGTATTCTGTCACGGCAGCTTAACTACTTTACTACCCTATTTTGCATGTCATTCGTAAAACCTTTTGTGTCTTATACATTTCCGCTGCTATACTTTGTTTATTTTTCCGCTGCAAACTCTATTTACTTTTCCGCTGCAACTTTGACTAAAGAGTACTTGTACTCTAAACGGTTTGTAAATCGAATGATATGTTTTGGTCACATTTCAAACGCCCCGAGTTGTGGTCGTTTACTATAAATGTGTCTGGTTTCTATTTTCGTAATACCCCCAGCACGATAGCTGCCATATTTGAGTTGGGGGTGTTACAAAAACATTTCCTTCTAAAAACTTATATGTAGAAAGAAACTCAATTGACTCTCAAAAAGTCACATTTGTAACTTTTTACTAACGACGTACAGTAGTAGAGTCACATTTGAAACTCAATTGACACTCAAAAAGTCACATTTGATTCTTGGAAACCCGATAAGGTTACTTTTTTGGGCGCGTTGGGTAACTGTCAAACAGGTAAAGAAATTATGGCTCGAATTGTATCACATTCACATGGCCTATCATTCTAAAGTTACATATAACTGCATATTATTCAATTTAAGATACCAAATTTATCCTTTTTTGATTTTGAAATGTACCGTTGCTATCATTAACCGATCATGGGATTTCAGTGCGTAATACTCATATTTTTGCTTTTCAATAAATTAAAACCTGAAGTTGTTTAATTGAATGAGCTTATTTGGGGATAGGCTGAACATATTGAGGGTATTGTTAACTTTAATAACATACGGATAGGTTGAATGTTTTGCATTCATAAGCATGTACCATCTCTAATATTCTTTGGCTCAAGATAACTTGATTTTGTATATATTTTATCATTAAACTTTGTTTTTTGCATCTTTCTTAGGGAAGGACCGTTGTTGTTGGTTGCATGTGGCAGAGACACCATCTCAATTGCCAGGTCTATAAGAAAACTAGCGTCTGAAAATGTGTTTGTTGTGCAGGTACCTTAACTAAAAACCCAATTTTTGTATAAAAATTGGTAGCTTTTTTTTTACTTACAATAATTTTGTTCAATAGAATCATTAGGTACAAGCTATCAATATTCACGATGAAGCCGGTATATATAGCTTTTTTTGCATGGTGTACTTAAGTATTTAATTTTGTTAGCATCATACTGTAGTTTATTAGTTGGTTGTGATGGATATGTATTTGCAGCAGGGCTACCGGGGACAAGGACATGAGATTAAAAGTTTTGTATTGTGGAATCTGCCCTACAAATATGAACGGGGTGTCACTACGTATCCGGTTGTTCTAGGGTACAGATTCATATCTCACATACTTAATCTCTTTTTTTTTTATGCTGGTCAGCAGTTAAACAAACACTAATATCAACAATGATCAATTATGTTGGATGCATTTTATAGAATTTATCACGTGCTAATGTTGCTAAAAGTAAGGACAATGCTTGATAGTTTGCTCTCATTGGTGGTCAAATGGTACTGATTACATGCTTTCTTGCAGAACACAAACGCATATGCAACCAACCGTCAACATACTTCTGGTATTTCATTTTTACCTGCTTTTTTATATTTTTATGTTTTCGTATTCTGCGTTCGACTAGCCGCTTAAATTGCTGATCCACGGGTATGATTATCTGTTGTTGTTGCAGCACAGCCGAATGTCCCACGCGAAAGGCAACCTGGTACGAGCACGCACTCTGTTGCACGTGCGCGGTCCACTCGAGGTTTGTTGCCTATTTAACCGTTATCAGATTTCTTGCAGTCTCTCTTTGACAATTTACGCCATTACTTGAATCGTTCTTTTCTATGATGGTGTCTTATGGTTTAGCCATTCATTCATTTTGTCATTTCCGCATATTGCAGGGCCTCCTGATTCGTATATATCTTTAGGCCCATGTGACAGGGTGTGCCGCAATTGCAACGCACTATTTTGGTTTTAAGAGGCTAAAAAACAGGAACGGTCGTTTTCCAGAATATCGTCGCTGCTGCATGGGTGGCAAGATCAGGCTACGTCATGGGCTAGAATATCTTCCCTATATAAAGCAGTTGTTTACGGACCGACACTTTATGGAAAACATACGCGCTTACAATTTAATGTTTCCTATGAAATCTTTGGGTGCTCAAGTGGACGAATCGATAGTGTAGATTGATTAACATGTAAACAACGTACTGTGTTTATGTATTGATCTCAGCTATAATAGAATCTTGATTGAACGCTATTTAGTTTAGATAGTTACTTTACAACTGGAACGTAAACGTTATGATTACATAGCTTTGTGCTACAACTCTTCTGCAATTCCTTTGCAATTCCAATCTTCAAATATATATGGCAATAGGAATGTTGCGAACCTGTTTTGCCCCATTTTGAAAGTTTGTCCGTGTAGTAGAATTGCTTTTTTCAACTCTTGCAAAAAAAACTTTCTTGCTATGCACCCTTGGACCAACCTTTTGCTACTGCTATTAGAAAACTTCTTTGCTAATATGAGATTACCAAAATTCTAC
Organism: Artemisia annua; assembly: GCA_014162995.1. NCBI lineage: Eukaryota > Viridiplantae > Streptophyta > Magnoliopsida > Asterales > Asteraceae > Artemisia > Artemisia annua. The sequence continues at coordinate 58,220 of LBNU01001316.1, forward strand.
GGCAAAAATAAACAGGCCCGCCCGCAACGCGGCGGACCGACGCCATTCTCGCTATTATTTATGGATATATAAAGTGAAACGAACCTCATCGTTTAATGTGGCAATTAACAATTGAGTTTTCCTAATGTATATGTTAAACAACAAAGCACAATCACTAAGGTGGTGTTTTTTTTTTTTTTTTTTTTTTTTTTTTTTTTTTTTTTTTTTTTTTTTTTTTTTTTT
>LBNU01001318.1:15796-28699 GCA_014162995.1 Artemisia annua
GATTAGGAACGGCCATGGTGAGGGGCAGAAGGAGTAACCACATTGCGAGGGTGAAAAATTCTGTTTCTCACTTGTAAGTGCCGGTTGTTTATCACTAACCACTTTCTTGCAGGAACTTCACCACCAACACCTGATTCCACATGCTCATACATACGTCAATGACCTCCCGAAAAGTACTAAGTTATACAAAGTCAAAGAAAGATCAAAGTTTCTCAAAGTTAATGAAAGATTCAACGTCAACGGAATCTACAAAGTCTTAAGACAAAGATCTTACTTAATGATCGGGAATTACTTAAGTACAAGTCATAAAAGTTCAAAGACATATGAGCATGTTGGAATGGCGTACCATCAAGTTTAGTCGAAGGAGTGACCAAAGGCAGATTACTACATCATATGCATCACTTCAACTACAAGGAACAAGGATTGAAGAGCAAAGAATTTTTGTCTAATCTAACCGATTTTGTGACGTCCAGAAATTGCCAAAGTTCAAGAGTAAAGAAGATGACGTCAAAGCAACCATTCACCATTGACGACCGACCCTTAGGGGGAGATTGTTAGGAACACGTTTCACGTTATTCAAGTGTCGGTCATTAGTTTATGATAGGTTGCTAGTTTATGTTATTATGTTTTACGTTTAAACATTTTGTTATGAAAGTTTATGATGTAATGTTACTACAAGTGGAAGTCCAAGGGCTAGTAGTGTAAAGTATGGGGATGAAACTTGAGACCCTTGGACTCCCCTATAAATACATTGTGTAAGCCTTGCTTAAGGCTTGTTGGTTCTCATAATACACTATCATATTTATCATATCATTAGTAGAGTTCCTTCCATATTATTCTTCTTCTTCTTCTCTATTCTTGTTTCTTATTCATACAAGTGTCTTTGGTTGTTTATGCTATAACATGGTGACCTAAAAAAGGTAAAGCTACTTAGCACATCGTCAGGAAAGCATACCAATCAGGAAAAGCGTACCAAAAATACTTGTGCTCAGAAAACATTTAAAGCATGTATCTCACCCCATAGGTTTATAAACATTTAAAAGATAAAAAGCGGGGCTATGAATCACACCTTAACAATAGCAGGAAACGAGATATATCAACCAATTAAATAAGGCGTCACAGCAAATAATCCTCAGCACAACCTAAGCAATATAAATATCATAACTCAGCAATGGTACTCGAATATCTCAATAAACAATGCTTGAATAAAAGTTTTATTAACCAATGACGTTTGAAAGAAAATAGTTTTAAAAAAGTCTCGTGTGGAAGACAAGAAAGATAGAAAAAGAATAAGTCGGCGAAACGACCAAATACGCAAGAAAGATGAAAGAATATCTCGAAGAAAGTCGTTGAAAAGAAATGGAAAGAAAAGAGATGAAAATGAAAGACACACTCAAATAAATAACAATACACTAATACAAGTCTCGGATTTTACCCGTTTTCCCAAAATAACGTTGTAATAAAAGGGTTTTGAAATAAATAGTAGTTGGTAAAATAGTTTGAAGTTTATAAAGAATTTTACGAAATTTCGGCATGACCTGCCCGTTTATAGAACATTTCCCGAGTCAACGTCTCTTTTTATTTTAAACAACGCTAACATTTTATAAATAATAATATGATTGGATATATCATTCACGTAGTCCATTAGTTGTTTAGGTTTATCGATCATTTTGTATTGTTCGGGTTCCAGGTACGTTAAGATCTTTACGAGCCTAACGTACCCTACCGTCTCGTGTACCAAAGGGTCCATAACGTCCAAATAACCATGGCCGCAAATCCAATACGTCCAATTCAAGCTCACAATATAACATCACAATAATAATAATAATACGGCTCCAAGTCCGATATCCAAATCCACTTAACTATGTCAAATGTATTTTAGGTTTCATAGTTTTATTATTCTCGTTTTATTATTTTACCGTTTCTAAACTAATAATCATAATAATCCTGAGACTAGTAACCAAATTCCGAAACAATCACAACAACAATAATAATCACTACAACTCCAAAATCAAACTCAAAACCAAATCCAAATCTAATCCAAGCCTTACTCCTTCTCCTCGGCTCAAACCAAACAACCAAATCCGATCCAAACACTACCAATCCAAATCCAAACCAATCTAATAACATCAAATCAACAAAATATAACCCACCACCACCACCACCCAAGCCTCGGTGGTGGTGGCAGTCGGCTGCCGAGACCCAACAAACCAAACGGACCCTTAAAAACATAAACCAAACATCAAAATATACTCCATCTAGTCCCAATTCGGCAACAACAAGAAGAAATAACCAAACCCTCACCGAGTCACGAGTTGACTCGGTGAGTCGAGGCGGGTCGAGAACACAAACGTTACCAAAATGAATTCCACATAAGTTTTATATCAAAACTTTTAATAAAAACATTTTTATAAAAGAAAAATTAATAAAAATCGGTTTATAAAAATTGTAAAAACTAGGGTTTGAAATAAAATTAAAAATAAAGAAGAAGGGGGTGAGTGGTGGTGGTTTTACCGGCGGTAGAAGGTGGTGGATGGCGGTGGTGGTCTCGGTGTGGTGGCTGTCGAGTGGAGGTGGCGCGTGGGGGTGGTTCGAGGTGGTTACAAGGAGAGTGGGTGGTACGGGGTTGTCGGGGAAGTCCCGATCTATAGTTTGGTGTGGGAGGTGTAGAAGGTGGTGGCCGGAATAATTTTTCCGGCGGCCGGATTTTGTCGGCGGCGGGCTATGGCCGGCGGACACAAGAGAGAGAGAAAAGAGAGAAAGTGTGGATATGTGTGTGTGTTTTTGTATGTATGAAATGAGAGTGAAATAAATATTTGAGTTTTTATATTATAAAAGTTTTAGGGTAGGTTTGAAAGAAATAAGAGTTTAGGGTAAGTGTTGTAAATAAACTCAAGGGGCCTGAAGCGTCAACGTAGCAAACTTCTCGCGTAAACGTTTCGGGGCTCAAACGACATAGCAAACGGACTCGAAAATTTACAAAACTTGCGCCATTGTTCACGAAATAATTTTTCCAATAAAATCAAGCATAAACTTCAGAGTTTTTCTCAAACTCAAAATAAATCAAATAATTTGGCAAATGCAATACAATTCGAGTTTTCTAGGTTGTGCTGAGTCAATCAAGGAATAAATTCTCGTTTCCAATATATCTCACGCTTCTCAAGCCCAATTTAACATGCATTAAAAATTTAAAAGTATCTCAGGTACGAAAATAGAAGTTTGGCTAGAAATGGGTTTTAGGAAAAGTACCAGGTGTTACATAACATACATCATATTTAGAAATCCGTCCCGGATTTAGTTTAAGTCACCAGTCCCGGCTTTGAAAAGATTTGGGTACTTGCGTTTAAATTCATCCTCGCGTTCCCAAGTGTACTCAGGTCCTCTCTTGGAATTCCAACGAACTTTCACAAGAGGAATACGACTCTTCTTCAATCGCTTAACCTCGCGATCCATAATCTCAACAGGTTCTTCAACAAAATGCAACTGTTCATCAATCTCAATCTCCTCAAGCGGAATCACCGCATCCTCATCGGTCAAACACTTCCTCAAATTCGACACGTGGAAAGTAGGGTGAACCCTACTAAGCTCGGGTGGCAATTCCAGCTTATAAGCCACGGGACCAATCCTTTCCAAAATCCTAAAAGGTCCAATATATCGAGGATTCAACTTTCCTCTCTTACCAAACCTGATCACACCTTTCCAAGGCGATACCTTCAACATAACCCGATCTCCTACCTGAAACTCCAGGGGTTTACGCCTCACATCCGCGTAACTCTTCTGACGGTCACGAGCTACTTTCAATCGCTCTTTAATCTGAGCAATCTTCTCGGTCGTCTCACGGACCAAATCCGGACCAATAAGCTGTGCTTCTCCCACTTCATCCCAACAAATGGGTGAACGACACTTTCGGCCATAAAGTGCCTCAAACGGTGCAGCTTTAATACTCGCATGATAACTGTTGTTGTAGGAAAACTCAACCAAAGGCAAATGGATATCCCATCCATTCCCGAAATCAATCGCACACGCGCGTAGCATATCTTCCAAAGTCTGAATGGTTCTCTCGCTTTGGCCATCGGTCTGTGGATGGTAAGCGGTACTCATATCGAGATGCGATCCAAACGAGTCCTGAAGCGACTGCCAGAATTTCGAGGTAAACCTGCTATCCCTATCGGAGATAATAGACACTGGTGCTCCATGCCGAGAAACTATCTCCTTCACGTAGAGCCTAGTCAACTTATCCATGCTATAGTTCTCCCTGATCGGCAAGAAGTGAGCAGATTTCGTCAATCGGTCGACTATTACCCAAATAGCATCAAATCCAGTAGCAGTCTTAGGTAGCTTGGTGATAAAATCCATCGTAATCCTCTCCCATTTCCATTCTGGGATCTCGGGTTGCTCTAGCAGACCAGACGGTTTCTGATGTTCGGCTTTTACCTTGGCACAGGTAAGACACTTACGGACATAATCGGCAATCTCAGCCTTCATATTGGGCCACCAATATAACTTCTTCACATCCTGATACATCTTATCAGATCCTGGGTGAATAGAATACTTGGACTTATGAGACTCAAGCAAAATCAAATCTCTCAGTCCTCCAAACAATGGCACCCAACTTCTTCCTTTATAACACAAAGTTCCATCCGATCGTTTCTCCAACTTCTTTTTCTCGATCATCCCATCAAGTTTCTCTTCCTTGAGATCTCCTTGTCTCACGACTTCCTCTTGGGCTTGTAAAATCTGGGCGGGTAAATTCGAATTGATCGTCAAAACTAAAGCTCGAACACGTAGTGGCTTTAACCGTTCCTTTCGGCTCAAGGCATCAGCCACGACGTTCGCTTTTCCCGGGTGATATCGAATCTCGCAATCATAATCGCTCAACGTCTCTAACCATCGTCGTTGTCGCATGTTCAACTCCTTCTGATCCAAAATATGCTGTAAACTCTTGTGGTCGGTATAGACAACACACTTCGTACCGTAAAGGTAGTGTCTCCACAACTTAAGTGCAAAAACCACGGCTCCTAATTCCAAATCATGAGTGGTATACTTCTCCTCATGAGTCTTAAGCTGTCGGGAAGCATAAGCCATAACCTTCCCTCGTTGCATCAAAACTGCTCCTAATCCTTGATACGAAGCATCACAATAAACCACAAAATCCTCCACTCCATCTGGCAAAGCCAATATCGGTGCACTACAAAGCTTCTGCTTCAAAATCTGAAATGCTTTCTCTTCTTCCTCCCCCCATTCATACTTCTTATCCTTGTGAGTCAACGCAGTCAACGGTTTGGATATCTTGGAGAATCCCTCGATGAATCTCCTGTAATACCCAGCCAATCCTAGAAATTGACGAATTTCTGTGGCATTAACAGGCGTTGCCCATTTCTCAATAGCCTCAATCTTAGCGGGATCCACATGTAATCCTTCACTATCAATCACATGACCCAAAAATTATACCTTGCGAATCCAAAATTCGCACTTAGAGAACTTCGCGTACAACTGCTCGTCCTTGAGCAACTTAAGAATCGTCGACAAATGTCGCTTATGTTCTTCTTCACTCTTGGAGTAAATCAAGATATCGTCGATGAAGACTATCACGAACTTATCCAAATAAGGTTTGCATACTCGGTTCATGAGATCCATAAATACTGCAGGCGCGTTGGTCAAAACCAAACGGCATAACTTGAAACTCATAATGACCATAACGGGTCCTGAACGCTGTCTTGGGAATATCCTCTTCCCGAACTCTGAGTTGGTGATAACCGGACCTCAAGTCTATCTTAGAGTAGTAACTCGATCCTTGCAACTGATTAAACAGATCATCAATCCTTGGTAACGGGTAGCGGTTCTTCACTGTCAACTTGTTCAACTCACAGTAATCAATACACATCCTGAACGATCCATCCTTCTTCTTCACAAACAATACCGGAGCTCCCCAAGGCGAAGAACTAGGTCGAATGAATCCTTTATCCAGAAATTCTTGCAGTTGCTTGGACAATTCCTCCATCTCTGACGGTGCTAGTCGATATGGTGCGCGCGCAACAGGTGTGGCTCTTGGAACTAAATCGATGCGAAACTCCACTTGTCGAGCTGGCGGAATTCCCGGCAAGTCTTCAGGAAATACTTCAGGAAAATCACGCACTACAGGAACATCCTCGAGTCACTTCTCTCCTGACTCCTTCTTAGCCACATGTGCTACGGATGCGTGATATCCTTTCTCGATGTATTTCATGGTTTTGATACACGAAATGATATTCAGGCGAGTTCCACTCCTATCGCCTCGAACAATCAAAATCTCACCGTTAAGAGGGATATGAACAACTCGTTCTCCACAAACAATACTCGCTTGATGCTTGGATAACCAATCCATTCCAATCACTTCGTCGAAACTCCCAAGCTCAATCGGCATCAAATCAATATAAACGGGTGGTCTAAAAGGTTAAGGGTACAGTCACGGATCACAGTACGGGTATCGACTATGTTACCATTAGCTAACTCAATGCTATAGCTGACATCTAATGGGGTTGGGGTAAGCCGGAGTAACGGCGCAATCTTAGAAGATACAAAACTCATATCGGCACCCGAATCAAACAAAATTCTAACACGAAGGTTGTTGAGAAGAAACATACCAGTGACAACATTCGGATCTTGGTGTTGCTCTCCATTCCCCATCACATACACTCTACCTCGAGCACCTCCATTCCCTTGTCCAGCATTCTTAGGGCAATGGCTCCTATAATGGCCACGCTCTCCACATCCAAAGCAAGTAACCACGGGCTGAGCATTCGCTCCTGTTGCCACAACCTTGCTTTTACAAAACCTTGCAATATGACCAACTTTCTGACACTTCATACACCTCACAGCACACGGTCCAGTATGGTGCTGCTGACACTTACCACAACGAGCTTGTTGCCCAGCATTCACTCCTCCTGGTGCTGGTGCAGCCACAAAAGCCTTAACAGTCTCTTGTCTCCTGTTCTGCTGGTGATGGTGATTGTGGTTACGATACTGGTTGTTATTGTTGTTGCGGTAGTTGGAGTTGTTGTTCCTTCGGTTATCTTCCCACTTCCTCTTATTGTCAAAGTGATTTCCTTTCTGAACAGCACCATGCTTAATCACTTGATCCATAAGGCGTTCAGCCATGCTAATAGTATCATCCAAAGTCTCAGCATTGTAGGATGTCACATGTCCTTGGATACTCGCGGGTAATCCTCCAATGAACTTCTCAAGCAACTTCTCATTATCTGGCACCATGTGAGCACAGAATACTTTCAACTCCTGAAAGCGGCGCACATATGCAGCAAGATCATAACCCTTCACAGCCAAGTAGTAAAACTCGGTGTCCAACTTCCTCAAATCACCACGAGAACAATACTTCTTAATCATAGCTGCCTTGAAGTCATCCCAAGAAGTGCTAAATGCATTCTCCATCCCTTTCTCTTGGGCATAAGCATTCCACCATGACAAGGCATGCTCCAACAATGTACCCGTCGCGTACTTCACCTTATTGTTCTCAGTACAGTTGCTCCTTTGAAACACCGACTCCATCTTCTCAAACCATTGAGTCAATCCAACTGCTCCTTCAGTTCCTTTGAAGGTAGTAGGCTTACAATCCATGAACTCCTTAAAAGTGCAGAAATGGTTGTTGGGAACCACTCGAACTCCAGCCTGTCCAACATCCTGAGGGACACCTGCTTGCCCAGCAAGCGCTGCTGCAATCCCTTCATCAATCATCTGCTGAATGGCAGCTGGGGTCATTCTCCTAGGAGGCATAATTCTATCAATCAATACATTCACAACCCTTGTAAGTATTTGATCAATGTGTCAGAATCATAGCGCAAAACAAACAACACCTCAAAAGAAAAGACATAACATAGCATAAGTCAACATCGTTAATAGTACATCATCATAATACATCATAGATTTCATACTTGACATTGGTCTTACAAGATATGCAAAACAAGTACAAGTTTCTGATAAAATCTATCAACTGAACTATTCAGTCGATACGTACTAGATAAACTACTATCAAAGATACTAACAACTATGAATGACTAATCACTGCCCTCTCTACGACCTCCATACACAGCCATCACATCAACACTGTCACTAGGCCTGAAGCTAGCCATCCTGTCATAGTACACCTGCCACTGCGTAGCATGAAGCTCGTCCCATAATGACTGAATGCTACGATAGTGTCGACTGCTGTCTATATCAAGAAACACCTCTCTCATAGTCAACTGCTCTACCATCCTACTCATCTCAGTCATCCTCTCATCTAGCAAATCCAAACGCTCCTGCACCTTAGCGCTCGATTGCTCCAACAAACTCAACCTCTCACCCTGCCTCTGATGCTCCAAATACATCTCTCCTGCTGCTCTCCTATCATCCTGCACCTCTCGTCTCAATCCTGCAACCTCAAACTGCCTATCACCCACACGCCGAGTGATGTTCCTATGGCTATTCCTACACCACGCTACATCCCGTCTCAAATGACTCAGCAAAGCTCTAAGCTCTGACGGAGTAACACGAGCAGCTGTCGAAGACTCACCAACCTCATACGTCGTCGGAACCTCAGTCTCAAGCGCATATCCTAATGCCTCAGACGTATCCGACTCGTAAGTCACATCCGAAATCACAGGCGAAGGTGGCATGGGAGGAACATCCTGATCCTCATCCATAACCTCCTCATCATCATCCTCCTCATCATCATCACTATCATCCTCATCATCATCATCAATACCAACATCATCCTCTAAACCTACCTCATCGTCCAAACCAACATCATCCTCTAAACCTACCTCATCGTCCAAACCAACATCAACATCTAACTCAATCTCGTCTCCTAATAGCAATGGGTCAACAACTGGTGGGACTGGGACAGACATTATACTCTACAAGAGCATAGGGAAGGTATAAAAACACTAGCCAAATTTTCGCGGAAAACATTTTATAAGCCAAAGCATAATAGTGGAGAAGTTCCAAACCAAATCATAATATCAAAGCATGTATATATAAAGTTTAAATAAATACCAGGGCGCGAAGTGGCATGAAGAGCTGGCGGCTTTCTGTCTCAAAACATTTTGACTCCAGGAAAAAGTTTATAGTCGAGTGCGAGCTCGTTCTCTATAAACGTTGGCTCTGATACCATTCTGTAACACCCCCAACTCAAATACGGCAGCTATCATGCTGGGGGTATTACGCAAATAGAAACCAGGCACATTTATAGCTAACGACCACAACACGGGACGTTTATAAATGTTGCAAAACATATCATTCGAATTACAAACCATTTAGAGTACAAGGACTCTTAAGTCAAAGTAGCAGCGGAAAAAGTAAATAGAGTTTGCAGCGGAAAATAAACAAAGTTTAGCAGCGGAAGTAACAAAAGACACAAAAGGTTTTACGAATGACATGCAAATAAAGATAGAAAGATAGTAAAGCTGCCTTGACAGAAATGCCTCTTCAGCCTTAGCCACTCCACCATGCCCCAAGTATCAAGCTTCAAAGCTAATTATTAATATCATTAGTACCTGAAACACATGCTTAAAAAGTCAACACAAAGGTTGAGTGTAATCCATAGGTTTAAATAATAAGGTTGAGCACAAGGTTTTAATCATAAGATATGAGCAACAAATGCAAATATCGGGTAATCAAGGTAACAACCAATGTATAGAGGCATCCCTGTGCATATAACATTGTTGATGATGCTAAGCTCATGACACGCAAAACGTTAACCAACAATCATAGTATCAATATAACCGCGGAATTTCATAATATAATAGTGCCCCCAAGGCCGAGTACTTGCCAATTACCCGGCAAAATCGAATATAGTACACCACAATTTGCCTATCCAGCAAAAGGAGTGGGAGGGTCAATTCCTATAGGCCTATATCCCTATATTCGCGCTCACTCGCAAGTGATTAATGGTTCATGATCTGAGGGTCTTGCAATGGCAAGGTAAAGCTACTTAGCACATCGTCAGGAAAGCATACCAATCAGGAAAAGCATACCAAAAATACTTGTGCTCAGAAAACATTTAAAGCATGTATCTCACCCCATGGGTTTATAAACATTTAAAAGATAAAAAGCGGGGCTATGAATCACACCTTAACAATAGCAGGAAACGAGATATATCAACCAATCAAATAATGCGTCACAGCAAATAATCCTCAGCACAACCTAAGCAATATCAATATCATAACTCAGCAATGGTACTCGAATATTTCAATAAACAATGCTTGAATAAAGTTTTATAAAATACAATGGCATTTGAAAGAAAAATAGTTTTCAAAGAAAAGTCTCGTGTGGAAGAAAGATAGAAAAAGAAATAAGTCGGCGAAAAGACAAAATACGCAAGGAAGACGAATGAACACTCGAAGAAAGTCGTCGAAAAGAAATGAAAAGAAGAAGAAATGAGAATAAAGACACAATCAAATAATAACAAATCGCTAATAACAAGTCTCGGTTTTACCCGTTTTCCCAAAATAACGTTGAAATAAAAAGGGTTTTGAAATAAATATTAGTTAGTAAAATAGTTTGAAGATTATAAAGAATTTTACAAAATTTTGGCATGACCTGCCCGTTTATAGAACATTTCCCGAGTCAACGACTCTTTATATTTAAACAACGTTTAACATTTTATAAATAATAATATGATTGGATATATGATTTACTTAGTCCATTAGTTGTTTAGGTTTATCGACCATTTTGTATTGTTCGGGTTCCAGGTACGTTAAGATCTTTAAGGGCCTAACGTACCCTACTGTCTCGTGTACTAAAGGGTCCATAAGTCCAAATAACCATAGCCGCAAATCCAATACGTCCAATTCAAGCTCACAATATAACATCACAATAATAATAATACGGATCCAAGTCCGATGTCCAAATCCTCTTAACTATGTCAAATGTATTTTAGGTTTCATAGTTTTATTAACCGTTTTATTTATTTACCGTTTCTAACTAAACAATCATTATAATCCCGAGACTAGTAACCAAATCCCGAAATAATCACAACAACAATAATAATAACCACTACAACTCCAAAATCAAACTCAAAACCAAATCCGTTTAGTTATTAATAGAAGTGTAGGGTAAATTTTGTAAAATAATTCAAGGGACTAACTATGCCAACGGGCTAAACTTCTCACGAAAACGCTTCGGGGTCCAAACGACATAGCAAACGGACTCGAAAAATTATGAAACTTGCGCCATTGTTCACGAAATAATTTTTCTGATAAAATCAAGCATAAATTTCAGAGTTTTTCTCAAACTCAAAATAAATCAAATAATTTGGCAAATGCAATACAATTCGAGTTTTCTAGGTTGTGCTGAGTCAATCAAGGAATAAATTCTCGTTTCCAATATATCTCACGTTTCTCAAGCCCAATTTAACATGCATTAAAAATTTAAAAGTATCTCAGGTTCGAAAATAGAAGTTTGTCAGAAATAGGTTTTAGGAAAAGTACCAGGTGTTACACGTTACTTTCACCCGCACTTAATCCTAAGTGTAGGGAAAACCTCCCTTATTTCCGTTAAATAAGGGTAGAGTCAGGCTCGTGACTCGAACAAAAACAAGCGCTTCTTGGGAGGCAACCCATGTTTTTAATTTTTTGATGTTTTTATTTTATTTGTTTGTTTGTGTCATATATGCTTAATCATAATTGTTAAATTTTCATGTTTCGAATAATTTGTGAAAATGCTTTATTTTATTTTTAACCTCGTCTTAATTGCATATAAAGGTATTTTACAAAAAGATAAATGTAGGGAAGTTTATATTTTGTTAAAAAGAACGAAATTCGAACATGAAAAATTCACAATTCATGATTAGCATATATTCTATCTTGTTTGTATGTCAATACTTGTGGATATGTTTTATGAGTTCCTATTTGTAATTCACTCCACAAGTATCCTATCCTTTAATTGTGTTGTTTTTATTTCTAAGTCTGGAATTACATCGATTTGTGATTTTTCTTTGTTCGGTTTGATGCTTTGGTTTTTGTGTTTGTTTTCTTAGTTGATTACAAGTTATATTGGACAAGAAGATGATTATATTTCTGGAGTGAAGCTAATCATGTTCATTCTCTTGGAGGAAGATTTAACCATGTTATCACATCGTCCATACCAAGCGAATCAGGGGAGTATTAGTTTCTTTCATTCTCATTTATTTTTACTTTTACATCTTTTATTTAGAACATTGGGGACAATGTTTGATTTAAGTGTAGGGAGGGTAAATTAGGATACCTTAGAAACTATAACTCCACTTGAGTTTTGCTTTGTTTAATAGTGAATGTGAAATAAAGCTAAGAGAAATACTTGTTAGGGCAATTTAGCACCAAATTTAAAATTTTTTGCAACATGCAAGAGTGAAACTTTAGTCTTAATAAGCGTCTCATGGATAGGAGTTATATAACTAGCACAAAAACCGTACCACTCAAAAAGTTTCACCCCAAATATGTGAGGTTCGCCCCTAGATTTGTTAGGAAAAGCATTCATTATTAATGCTTGTGAGTGTACCGGTAGTACTTAGATTCTAGAACTTGCGTTAGTGATGCATCCCGAGACCACAAGTGAGACTACATTCGTGTAGTTAGGATTTACTACATGATAAGAGGCATTAGGATAACCCATGTTTTAAGCCTGTAATATAATTACATTGACTTCATTGGTCAAGTAATTCTCCCACACCTTTGCGATGTACTCATTTTTAGTACACGATACCCCTAGTACACCCCTCATAGCCTATCTTTTTCGTTTATAACTTTAAGCATTTTACTTAAAGGAAGAATTTGTTTACAATCCACCCCCAAATGTACACCCAAATCGCCTTAGCCTACCTTGTATGCACTCATCTTTAGTGCACTATTGTTATTTGTTTAAACCCTTTGTTAATTGTCTAATTGATTACAT
>LBNU01001318.1:35914-46490 GCA_014162995.1 Artemisia annua
TATATGTTATTTTAAGTGATTTCCTCTTCATATCAAAGTGCAAGAGAAGAGAACTCTCGATGTAGATGAAAGAATCGAGATGTTTATATGAGTCCACACACAAACTTAACAAGTGTTGCGGTTCTATTCTTCCCTCTAATTTTCTTCCTGTAAATATTGATTAAATATTTCCGACTTGTGTGTGAGTCGAGGATGGAGTTATTTGTGTGAACTTGGAAGAAGATGAAGATCCAAGAAGTCTTGTAACTAGAATAGGTCTTGTATTTGTTGTGAGGAGAGTGGTGTCTTGGTATGTAATATAGGACTTATTAAAGTTGGTGTGTGAAGGCTTGGTTCGGGAAAGGATCCAAGTGTGTCTTTGTGTGAAGGCTTGGATCGGGTGAAGATCCAAGTGTGTCTTTGTGTGAAGGCTTGGATTGGGTGAAGATCCAAGTGTGTCTTTGTGTGAAGGCTTGGATTGGGTGAAGATCCAAGTGTGTCATTTGTGTAAAGGCTTGGATTGGGTGAAGATCCAAGTAGGACAAGTGTGCTTGTTCGTGTGGCCATGTGGGCCTTAGAGTAGATTGGTTCTAGCTACGATTAGAACTCGACATTCCGCTTAGAGTCGTTAAACTTGGTGTAAGCTTGTGTACGGTGTGCTCCGCCTGAAGGAGTGTGTTGATGTAGTGATTGATAACTCTCGAGTGTGGTACTCGGGGAGTGGAGTAGGACGAAGAGTGAGCTTCGTGCCGAACCACTATAAATCTCCGCGTCTCTTTGGCTGTGCTCTTTCCTTTACTCTTTACATTATTTACTTGTTTGCATTTATTCGTAGCTTAGTAGATATCATATAACTAGTAGAATTCAACAAGCTTGCAAAAGAATATTAACCGGACCTAAAAACGGCGAAACATTTTAAAAAGTAAAAAGAATCGGTGAAACTATTCAACCCCCTCCTTCTAGTTTCTACATAATTCACTCGGGCGTCCAAACGTCCTTGGGTATCCGAAACGGTTATGACCATTCGAGCATCCGAAGTGATTCGTTTCACTCGAGCATCCAAGTATTCTTGGGCATCCGAAACGGTTATGACCGTTCGAGCATCCGAAGTGATTCGTTTCACTCGAGCATCCAAGTATTCTTGGGCATCCAAAAGGGTTATGACCGTTTGAGCATCCGAAGAGATTCGTTTCACTCGAGCATCCAAGTATTCTTGGGCATCCGAAACGGTTATGACCGTTCGAGCATCCGAAGTGATTTGTTTCACTCGAGCATTTATGGTTTCCGGTGAGGGCCAGTCACCGAAAAGTTCGTCTGATACGCAGTTTGCAACTTAGAGAAATTCATTGGAAAATTGCCTCCCCTCGGCTTGCGGGGAAGACTGCATTGATTAATTTAAAGCGTATAAATTACAACAAGTAAAGAATTCTAACGATAACAATCTTTATAAGAAGCAGTTTCTAAGGTTCATGGCGTGCCACATTCGGGGTACGTCCTTGTCTTCCATAGTTTGCAACTTATACGAACCGTTGTCGTATGCTTCCACCACTCGGTACGCCCCTTCCCAGTTAGGACCTAGCTTTCCTAGATTTTTCTGCCGGCTTGCTTCATTCTTTCAGTACACAAAGTCACCAACCTTGAAGATTAACGGTTTCACCCTTTGATTGTAGTATTGTTCAATTTTGGTTTTGTACTTGGCTTCCTGAACTGTAGTGGCCTCTCTTCTTTCTTGTAATAGATCAAGGTTCAAGCGTTGTTCCTCCACATTCCGGTCGGGATCAATCATCATTGTCCTGTGTGTTGGCATCCCAATTTCCGCCGGTATGACGACCTCGCTACTATACGTCAAGCTGAACGGTGTTTCCCCATTGCTCGTTTTAATGGAAGTTCGGTGTGCCCATAAAATGTTGGGCAACTCGTCTACCCAACCTGCCCTTTCTCTTCCTAGTCTTGCTTTTAATCCAGTCAGGAAGGCTTTTGTTTGCTCGCTCCACTAGACCGTTGGCCTGAGGGTGGGCTACCGCCGTGTTTATCTGCTGTATTTTTAACTTTTCGCACCAAGTCTTGAAGGGGTCATTCAGAAAGTTAGTACCATTATCTGTCACGATGATCCCCGGGGTATAGTAATAAATGTGTGTGAATGATAATAAATGTTGGTTAGTTGATATAATAAATGAGGTTGGGGGTATTTATACTACCCCAACCTCGATACATGTTTGTACTTGAGCATAGTACCCCGCAGACCTAGACCTAGTCTAGTTGGTAAGTGTCAGAGTTCGTACTAGACACAATCCATTAAAATCAGGTTGACGGCGTAGGTACTGTTCCCACGTTTTATCTACTGTGCAATAGAAAAGGGTCTCTTCGTCTCCCGTTCGGCCACGCACGTGCCGTTCGGCATGTGCCGCCCGGACACATACGCCAACAGTTGGTTATTATTGTTGATCATTTTTAGTAAATTGTACATAGATCAAAATAAACAAGTTGGTCAACTCTTATATGATGGGTATGTTTGGCGAAATGAGCTAGAGCTAGAGCTAGAACTGGGATTTGAGCTGAGGCTGTAGTTGGAGCTTATATCAAAAGCTGTAAGCTGAAGCTTATATTTGATTTATATATTAATTCATATATATTTACAGTTTTTGCGTATTAATCTATTATATTTTAAAATGTATTTATGTAATATTAACTAGCTATAATCCCCGATAAGCATACGACAAACAAATCTTATTTTATAAATTACACCGTTCGTTCCTGTGGTTATATTAAAATCACTAGTTTCGTCCCTTGACTTTATTTTTTGCATGAACCATCCTTATCTAGATAACTAGTAACACCCAAGGCTCTTATCAATATCGATAAGGACCGTTGGTGTTTCAATTTTCAATGGATAAGGACCATTGGTGTTATCGATAAAGACCATTGGTGTTATAAGTTTTCAAAATAAAGACGGTTCATGCAAAAAATAATGTCAATGGACGAAACTAGTGATTTTGGTATAACCACAGAAACGAACAGTGTACTTTACTCTAAAATAAATGTAGCTTATTTTATAAGCTCAAACCCCCCGATAAAGTCTTGCACCATGTTGTTGCTTTAGCCGAAAAACGAAGGATTTTTATACAAGTAGATTTAATAAATGTTTAGCGCATTGTGTATTAACGAATTTTTTAGAACCACTAATTATTCTTTACTTTTAAAGGAATGAGATAGTATGTACTGTGTACGCTAACACCATTGAGTTAGAATATTCAAAATAATATTTACTTTATGTTATAACTTACTAGTTATAATGCCCGCGCACGCGCGAGGTTTTTTTTTTTTTTTAAAACTTTTTTGAATGATATATTTTTATTTTTTTAAAAAAAATAATTTAATCTTTGTTTTGTTTGATTTATGATTTTTAATTATATTTGTTTATTACTAAAGATAATCATTTAAAAAATTTAATCTCGTTGTTAGTTGCATCTTATCTATATTTTTTTGTATTTATCTTCTACTTGTGTAGTATATCAAGAAAACAAATTTTTAAAATTTTAAAATAATAATTAAAATATTACCTAATAAGGAAATATTCTTTTTTCGGAAATACGAAAGTACCCATTAAGGGTTTTGTTTTATTATATAAAAAAGATATGGAAAAGCGTATTATTCTTTTACCGATGGGTATCAACAGGGGGAAAGTGCCCGCCGCGTTGCGGCGGCGCTGTATAGGACATTTTTTTTTTTTTTTTCATTTCTTATTTATCGCCGGTATGACGGCATCGCTACCATACGTCAAGCTGAAAGGTGTTTCCCCATTGCTCGTTTTAATGGAAGTTCGGTGTGCCCATAAAATGTTGGGCAACTCGTCTACCCAACCTGCCCTTTCTCTTCCTAGTCTTGCTTTTAATCCAGTCAGAAGGCTTTTGTTTGCTCGCTCCACTAGACCGTTGGCCTGAGGGTGGGCTACCACCGTGTTTATCTGCTGTATTTTTAACTTTTCGCACCAAGTCTTGAAGGGGTCATTCACAAAGTTAGTACCATTATCTGTCACGATGATCCCCGGGGTTTAGTAATAAATGTGTGTGAATGATAATAAATGTTGGTTAGTTGATATAATAAATGAGGTTGGGGGTATTTATACTACCCCAACCTCGATACATGTTTGTACTTGAGCACAGTACCCCGCAGACCTAGACCTAGTCTAGTTGGTAAGTGTCAGAGTTCGTACTAGACACAATCCCTTAAAATCAGGTTGACGGCGTAGATACTGTTCCAACGTTTTATCCACTGTGCAATAGGAAAGGGTCTCTTCGTCTCCCGTTCGGCACGTGCCGCCCGGACACATACGCCAACAGTTGGTTATTATTGTTGATCATTTTTAGTAAATTGTACATAGATCAAAATAAACAAGTTGGTCAACTCTTATATGATGGGTATGTTTGGCGAAATGAGCTAGAGCTAGAGCTAGAACTGGGATTTGAGCTGAGGCTGTAGTTGGAGCTTATATCAAAAGCTGTAAGCTGAAGCTTATATTTTATTTATATATTAATTCATATATATTTACAGTTTTTGCGTATTAATCTATTATATTTTAAAATGTATTTATGTAATATTAACTAGCTATAATCCCCGATAAGCATATGACAAACAAATCTTATTTTATAAATTACACCGTTCGTTCCTGTGGTTATATTAAAATCACTAGTTTCGTCCCTCGACTTTATTTTTTGCATGAACCATCCTTATCTAGATAACTAGTAACACCAAAGGTTCTTATCAATATCGATAAAGACCGTTGGTGTTACAATTTTCAATGGATAAGGACCGTTGGAGTTATCGATAAGGACCATTGGTGTTATAAGTTTTCAAAATAAAGATGGTTCATGCAAAAAATAATGTCAATGGACGAAACTAGTGATTTTGGTATAATCACATAAACGAACGGTGTACTTTACTCTAAAATAAATGTAGCTTATTTTATAAGCTCAAACCCCCCGATAAAGTCTTGCACCATGTTGTTGCTTTAGCCGAAAAACGAAGGATTTTTATACAAGTAGATTTAATAAATGTTTAGCGCTTTGTGTATTAACGAATTTTTTAGAACCACTAATTATTCTTTACTTTTAAAGTAGTATGTACTATGTACGCTAACACCATTGAGTTAGAATATTCAAAATAATATTTACTTTATGTTATAACTTATATGGAAAAGCGTATTATTCTTTTACCGATGGGTATCAATTAATACAGAAACCAAGATAATTTAAACAGGCGTGAAGAAACTTTGTGACGGATAAACTATATGAAAAAGGAAAATAATTTATCTTCCAACAAATCTTCGTAACACAAGTTAGTAGATGTTTAAGATAGACTTAATTTATAAATTATTTAAACAACATTCAAACACGATCTAAGTCCAAATTATTTGTTGCAAAGCTGTTCGAAGACAAATAATAAGGATATAAATGGATCAGTAATCCGGTCTAACGTATTGACAAATCCAAATCGAATTGGCAATTGGGTCATAAACTTTGAATAGAATGGGCTACACTTATAACTTAATGGCTAGTATTAATGGGTTGGACTTTGTCAAGCAGAAAACAAAATATACATAAATCAAGCCAAAAGTTCTTTATAGAACCAACTTTTACCATAAAACCCATCAAGCAATCTTAGCCACTCATTTTTTTTATCAAAATAAAAAAATAAACTTCCACCCTTTTTTTAAAACTTAAATATTTCGCAAACCGTAAATCGTCAAGCTACAAAAAAAATACCATCGCGACGAGAATTAAATTATCTTTCTATAGACATGCATTGTTATATACTTTCGACGAACTTTTTTTTCGATGAACTTTATTTTTTTCGCCCAGAAAAATCATATATGATTCGTAAGAATCATATATGATATCGCTTTTTAACAATCATATATGCATCTCTTACGAATATTATGAGTTCTGTAAGAAGTCATATATGTTCGTAAAGACGAGATAATATAGCTGATTTTTTACGGAATCATATATGATTTTATAGCGATCATATATGATCTTTCTGGCGGGCGAATTTAAAAAAAAGATTCGTCGGAAAAAAAAATTCGTCGAATTATATATAACAATCATATCTTAGAATGATCATTAATTCTCGTCGCGATGGTATTTTTTTTGTACACTTGAGAGATTTACGTTTGCAAGATATGCGTGTTTCGCAAAAAGGTGGGAAAATATAAATGGGTGGCTGTGATTGGTTGCTAAGGTTCTACTGACATGTATGGGTTTCTTCATGGATCTCACTCATCAATCATGCCTAGCGGATCTTTAGTAGATATCGAATTTGCATTTTAGTTAGCAAATGTGATTTTGTAAAGGTAAAATAGTAAACACATCTATCATGCTCGCAAAAAAAAAAAAAAAAAAGAAAAAAAAAAAAGGAAAAAAAAACAAAAAAAAAAAAAAAAGAAAAAAAAACAAAAAAAAAAAACAAAGTTGCGCTAGGGTGGACGGAGAGCGGAGCGCGAGCTCGCAGCACGCTCGAGCTCGGCCTCGTTTATATAATATAAAGCTCGAGCTCAGGGCTTCGAGCTCGGTTTCGAGCCTTATATTTTGAGCTCGAGCTCCCGGCTTCGTGCAAATTTTCAAAGCTGGAGCTCGAGCTCAAGAGCTGACTAATTTATACTAATGTGTTTAAGAAACAAAGTCAATAGAGCTCGGCTGTATAATTAAGCATAAGGCTGCAGAGCTCGTTTACTACTTTTAGCCGTTTAGTACGTATAGACAATATATAGTACTATATTTAAAAGGCTCGTTTAAGGCTCGCGAGCCTACTCGAGCTTTTTGTATAGAGCTCGGGCTCGAGCTCGATTATTAAATGAGCCCAAACTTAGGCTCGAGCTCGGGCTCGAGCTCGTTTAGGCTCGGCTCGTTCGAGCTTTTTACCGATCCGATCCTGAGCTTTTCACGAGCGGCTCGGCTCGTTTCCACCCCTAGTTGCCCATAAAATAACCAGATATGGCACATCAATTACTACCGGTAATCTAATTGACAAATATCTAGCCACCATAAGTCAGTTAACCGATAAAACTTTATATCAGTGGTGGAGCTTGAATATTTAATTTCGGGGGGCCGAATCGGAGATTTGTTTGTATTCTTAACTAAATTATCCCTAAAACCTATAATACTTATACTAGTTGCCGCAATTTTTGGGGTGGCCGGGACCCTCCCCTGCCCCTTTAAAGTTCCGCCCTTGCTTGTTATTGGTTATGTGAGTGGTTTCGTGGGATATGTGTTTTGATAGTTGGCATTGCGAGCTATGATTTGGTTCTGCTGGAATAGTATAGTAAGATAGATGCATGGCTTTTGTTTGTTTTGTGGGTATGTTAATATTTGTAGCCTTTGAATGTGTATACCTTTTGTATATGTTGGTGAATGGTGATAATAAATTTGTTAACTTTCACCAAAATGAAAAAAAGAAAGAAAAAACTCTTGGAATATTTAAACTATAAACTCATTATATCAACATACTAAGCATTGGGCTTTAATAGCTCGTTTGCTATTAAACCCGGCCCTTTTAGCAATTTATAACCCGAGAGACTCCGAACTGTTCACAGCCACTCACACCTCCTTTAACTCTTTGAGATCCGATCGGTGCAGCTCCGAGCAAGGCACCCAACACCGATTAGATCTAATCCGATGGATTTTTTTTGCAACTACACTTACCTGTAGGGGATGAACAGTCTTAGGAATAGTAACTTGATTATTTTATTCGGTTTGTGGCTCCCTTTAAGCCATATGTTGTTGCTACAGTATGACGGTATTTTTTCATCCACATAATTTTGGTAGGTCGGTTTATACCATTTGGGTTTCGGTAGATTGCTTTTTCTGATAAAGAAAAACGTTGTCGACGTTATTGTTTCACCAAATTGTCGCGCAAAATCTATTGTAGGTGTGAATTTGTTATTGTGTTTTTTTCCTTTTTTTCCGTATTGGTCAGTTTCTGATGTTGGATTTAGGGTTTTGCTTAATTAAATTGTGCTTAGGGGGTCTTTGGATTTGCTTATCAATTTTATGGCTGACGATGTGGTTTCAGTTAGGATCATGTGGGATTAAGCTAAAATTATGGTTATGTTGCAATTTAGGTTCTTTGTTAATTTTAGGGTTCTTTTTACCAGCTTTATACGGGTTTGTTATATTTTTTAATGTAAAAAATGGATTATTTGATTGATATTAGTTATTTGTAAATATAACTTTAGCAGGTGCCGATTTCGGTTAGTGAGGTTAAGGTTTATGAATTGATGACAAGGAGATTATGTGATATGCGTTAATTAGAATGTGACAAATTAGTTGATTCTAGATTAAGGGGCTGTTTGGATTGAATAAGTCTGAAGTTTAGGATGCATTGGCCGCGTCATAGCGGTATTGTGAATTATGGTTTGAGTAGGGTTTGATGCAAAAGAGGTGTTTGTTTATGGTCTTTGTATGCTAGATTGAGTTTGGGAAAGATACTAGATGCTAGAGCGGTTGGTAAAACTCACTACCTTAGTACCTTACATGTTTAGATATACTCAAGGCCAAACGCCCGCTTAATTGCTTGGAAACTGAAATATGGAATTTTCAAGTTAGGTACATAAGCTATCACTATACATAAGCTAATGCTATTTTGAAAATTCCATTCCTTATGCTATCTTGAAAATTTCATTCTTTTTATTTGGACCAGATTTACATCACCATTTCTATATGTTACATCAACAGGTATGCGGAGTTAATGGGTCCATCACAATCGATGATGCTGCCATTTCCTAAAACAGAGCCACAGGAACATGAAATTCCCGAAGGTCCCATATCATTGGCAACATTCATGTCATTAAACCACAAGCTCACATGGTAAGCAACACTGTCGAACACTAAGATACTCTAAACAGACATTCCTTACATTTTGCATATTGTTATTCCAGGACAAAGTGTTTACTACCGAGGCTGTGATAGTGTATATTGATGAAGCAAAAGGTTGGTACTTCGACAAGTTCCACACATGCCATATGAAAGTTGAAGAAGGACACCCACATCGTCGCTGCCAGCAGCTTGGAACAAAGCGAACGCCCAATTACAGGTACAGTTGACATGCCATAGCACCAAAATTGTGTTATAACACGTGACGCATGTATACTAAATTAATGCACAAACATCTCGATTCTGTTAACAGCTATTGTGTGAAGATAACTTTAGCAGATGGTACAGGCAGCGTTATTATGACATGCTTCAGCCCCGAAGCGGATTCAATGCTCCCAACAGTCACTGACTTGCAGAGAAGTTTGAGTTAAAGGCTGAAGTATCTCGTGTGGAAAACTAGAAGAGGGGGTTGAATAGTTTTTACGTCCTTTTTTATTTATAAAAAGTTTACTTAAAAAAAAACTTCGATTCTATTTTATGTGAAATCAACACTTGCACTATATGAACAATTATATCTAATTAACTAAGCTAATATATAGTAAATATAATTGTAATGAAAAGATAGAGTTAGAAAGATCAAACCACAACACAAGCATTTATAGTGGTTCGGCTACGAAGCTCCTCTTCATCCTACTCCACTCCCCGAGTCACCTACTCGAGAGTTTTCTTCACTATGTGAACAAACTCCCTTTTGGCGGAAAAACGTTACACACCTTTGCTTACACCGTTTAGCGACACCAAGCAAAATGTTGAGTTCTAATGGTAGCTAGAACCAATCTCACAACTTCACAACAAGTCACAACTTCTACACAACACTACTACTTCACTACTTCACTACTATCTCTTCACAACACTACTTCTATCCGCCTAGATCTACTTATCACAAGAACTACACAACTTTACAAATGATTTACAAAATCTACAAAACTAATCTACAATACTTCTTGAATGTATATTGAAGGAGTATTCTTCTCTTGCACTTTGGATGAGAAAGGATTGAATCACTTGAAACAAAGACTTATAATCTTATGATCAAAGGATTTAAAATGATGTTTAGAAAGGATTTGAACTGAAAATATTCGTGCAAACGGTGAGGAAAAAATGCAGGATTGAACCTGTATTTATCAGCAAAAGTGTCTGACAACAGGATCGTGCCGGCCCCCTTAATTGGTGGCCGGCCCCCTTAAAATTAAGGGGGCCGCCCCTTATAATTAAGGGTCCGCCCTCCTGTAACGGCCTGAAACTTTTGTCTTTTGATTTTGGTTAAAAATTTGAATTCATATATTTGTTATGAATTAAACATTTTCCTTTATTACCAAAAATGTTTTTCAAAGATATAAAAGATGTTTATATAATTTTATAAACTTTGTAATGTTTAAATAAAAATCCCTAAGATCATAAAAATGTATTAGACATTTGTTTATTCATACCTTAAGTGATTTAGTTGGATAAAATGATATTTGTAACTAAATACTTGTTTACGTAGTAATTTTACGTTTAATGTTTTTACATTTTGTGATCGCCAAAACATAGGGATATCGAAAAGTATCAATAACGTTTTTACGCATTATTTATATCAACAATCTCCCCCTTTTTTATGATTACAAAATCCAAACTCATTAAAACAAAAATTAAGATATATACAAATATTTAGTGAGTTTATATCATTT
>LBNU01001318.1:47168-58580 GCA_014162995.1 Artemisia annua
CTTGGTGATGATGAAAAGTGTGCATCAAGAGGTGTTATGGGTGACAATGAAAGTGTGATGTCTAGAGATGTATTTTCAATGGTAGGTGTTGGTGGTGGAAATCTTGGTGATGATGAAAAGTGTGCATCAAGAGGTGTTATGGGTGACAATGAAAGTGTGATGTCTAGAGATGTATTTTCAATGGTAGGTGTTGGTGGTGGAACTCTTGGTGGAGGTGACAAATGGGTGTTAATGTAGTCATTGATTGATGAGGATGAGGGTATGGAAGAGGTAGAGGTTCCATGAGTTGATGGTGTTTTGGAGGGTGCATTAGGAGCACTAGGGGATGAGCATTGAGGTGGTGGTGATGGAGTAGTGTTGTCTTCATTAGTAAGGTCAATGAAGAGTTGTTTTGGTGGTATGATAACAAGTTTTTGTTTCTTGGCTTTGTTGGAGATGGTGGTTCTTGGTGATGACATGGTGAATTGGTTAAGGTTGATGAAGATGAAGGATGATGAAGTGTGAGTTATATAGGATGAAAACATTTTTAGGTATGGAATTAATTTGAAAATACATGGTTAGATTCTAAATTCAGTTTGGTTTTTAAGGGAAATGGTAGCTGGGACTAGCAAAAGGAGTCACAAGATGCAAAAGAAAACAGTGCAGCTTACTGTTGGAGTGGCCGACCCCCTTAAATACTGGCCGGCCCCTTTAAATTTAAGGGGGCCGCCCCTTTAGATTTAAGGGGGCCGCCTATCTGACGACATTTTTTCAAAAATTTTCTGGAAAATGTTGGTTTTTGTTTTGTGTTTGCAGCAAGCTCTATTTGAACATTTTATATTGATTTTGGTCTATTAGAAAGCATACATGTATGTATATATATAATAGACTAAACATGCAAACATATATATAGTTCAAGTAAAAATTCATGCAAGTAGTAGCAAGTATTAGGAATAAATAAGCATAGTTAACATCCTAAACAACCATAATCCAAAGCAAGTCATAAGTATTTCCGAATACAAGTCGGAAACATAGCACACAAATGTCAAATATGCATATCCAAATAACACATAATAATAATTGTTTAAAACATGCATGATCATCCAAATTTCTTCATCGTTATCACTACTTCTTCTTCCCGAACACCTTTCCGAGCTTCTTGGCAATAGACTTGAAACCTCCTCGCATTTCCTGATGCGTCCTTTGAGTTTGGATGAGCAATAGAGTTTGACGATGATGCAACATTTCTTCGTTTTATGAGTTAGGAGATGGTGTTTTGTGCTCGGAGTAATCAAGGTCCTCTAAATCCTCAACAAATCTCGTAGGAGAAGGGGTACTAGCACGTTGAGTGTTTTCCTCCTCGTCGTCGTCCTCTTGACGAGATGATGAACCATGAAAGCTATAACGACGAGATTTACCCTTATCACTACGAGTTCTACGGGCTTGTTTAAGAACGAGAGGACGCAAGGTTGGATAGATGGATTGATAGATACTATCATCAAGATCGGGATAGTGTTCGATGACATGACGGTATAGACGTGTAAGAAATATACCATACGTAAGATTTGCTTTAGGAGTACCTCTTGCACATTCTATACGCTTGATGAAGAAATAGGCCAAATTGTAAGGTTTCTCGGCAACCACACAATACAACATGTTCGCGAGGCAAGCCGGGAGATGGTCTCGGTGGCCTCCGGTACCGAACGCATTCTCTCGAATGAGTTCTTCCCAACGTTGCATGTCGGGCCTTAATTCCGTGAGTAGAATTTGGTTTTCAAGAAGTGAGACATTTTTGGACTTGATTTTTCGGGTGATGGTTTCACGCTCCAATCCGAGCATTCGGCGAATTTCAACGGGAGAAGGAATTTCGGAGAAGTAAGGACCAAAGGTTGGTTGACAACGTTGAAGAGCATCAAGATCCCATTCATTTGTGAATACGGCTTGACCTTTGAAAGGAATTTGAAGAATTTGACCGAATTGTGCAAGAGTTAGAGTGATAAATTCATGTTGAATCATGAAGGAGATGAGAATGGCACAAAATTCATCGGTTTGAACCGTGACTTGTCTATGGAAGTCGAGAATGAAACGGGGGACGATGGGTTCATTGATTTGATAAAGACATTCGAGTTGGATATTTGTGAATAAACGATCAATGAAGTTGGATTGAAAGTAAGCTTGATCTACTACACGACCTTCGTGGATATTTCTATCCTCGATTTGTCGATAGATACGTGCAATAGAAGGAGAGGTAGTGGGAAGTTGAGAGACTTTTGGGACATAGGTTTTGGTTAGGGAAATGTCTTCGGTGATAGCTTTGGGCATTTTTACCTAAACACGATATCAATAAAATACAATCAAAAAGAATTCAAAGTTAAAATATAATGCATATGTTGTTATGACATATGTTGGAACGTAAACATACTTCGACTCTAAGACCTTAATCCTAAGAAGTAGTTTACTATGTTCCTCATTTTTATATTTAACTCGTTCTAGATACATTTTACGATGTTTAGTAAGCAGTTATGGGATAATCCAAACGCCCCTTTAAACATCTTAATATATCATGAAACTTTGCTAGATGTACATTAGATTGTATAACTAGCTATTTCTTACGAGTTTCTTATGCAAGTAATTTGTTTCGAAAAAGATGGTCTATATTTTGACTCAAAAATACCATTTTTCTAGCTAAACCAAACGCTTCCTTATCTAGACAATTTACTACTAAAATGTCAATATATATATGAATTATATATCTTGACAACTCCAAATTACTAGTTTTATGGTTATATTCTTGACAATGTGTTATAAAAGTTACATCGGATTTATTTCGACATTATTTGGACATGATCCAAACACCCTCTTAACAAACAACAAAATGTTTTTACTTCATTGAAAAATATGTTTTTGTGATTAATAAGTTGCAAAAACACAATGTGATTTGTTGGCATAAATATTACGATATTTAATCTAAACATCCTCTTCATGTTTTGATGATGACAAAGATGTAAGTTACAACACATAACGTAAAGTGCTTAAGTTACTTGTGATCACAAATCTTCTATGCATTCATTTGTCAACATCTCAACACAAGTATGCTTCAACAATCACTTAAGGTATGTATAAACAAATGTCTAATACATTTTATGATCAAAGGGATTTTTATTTAAACATTACAAAGTTTATAAAATTATATAAACACTTTATATTTCTTTGAAAAACATTTTTGGTAATAAAGAAAAATGTTTTATTCATAATAAATATATGAATTCAAATTTTTAACCAAAATCAGTTAGTTTTTCACCAAATAAACTTTCCCCAGAAAAAGACAAGAAAACTGCCCGTTACAGGTGGGCGGCCCCCTTAATTTTAAGGGGGCCGGCACGCTCCTCTTGTCAGAAACTTTTGCCTATAGATACCCTCTCAAACCTGGTATTTTTCCTCACCTTTTGCACTAAAATTTTCAGTCCCAATCCTTTCCAAACATCTTTCTAAATCCTTTGATCATAAGATTATAAGTCTTTGTTTTCAAGTGATCCAATCCTTCACCACTCAAAGTGCAATAGAAGAATCCTCCCTATCATAAAGCTAAAGATATATTAGAGTCTAGTTAGTGTTGATGTGAAGTTGTAAGTTATGTATGTATATGTAATAAGTAGATCAAGATGATCTTACTTAGTAGTGAGTCAATGAGTGAGTAAGAAGTAGTGGGAAGAAGTAGTAGTGTAGAGAAGTCATTTANGCTAAAGATATATTAGAGTCTAGTTAGTGTTGATGTGAAGTTGTAAGTTATGTATGTATATGTAATAAGTAGATCAAGATGATCTTACTTAGTAGTGAGTCAATGAGTGAGTAAGAAGTAGTGGGAAGAAGTAGTAGTGTAGAGAAGTCATTTAGTTGTGAAGATGTAGGTGTGTGAATAAATAGTGGAGTATAGAAGAAGTTGTGAAGTAGTGAAGAAGTCGTGAAGATGTCGTGAAGTCATGTAGAAGTTGTGTAGTGATCGAAGTCGTGTCGTGAGATTGGTTCTAGCTACTATTAGAACCCGACATTTAGCTTAGTGTCGTTAATTGGTGTAAGCAAAAGTTGTGTACGGTTTTCTCCGCCAAAAGGGAGCTTGTTGAGTAGTGAAGAAAACTCTCGAGTAGGTGACTCGGGGAATGGAGTAGGGCAAGGAAGGTGTCCTTGTAGCCGAACCACTATAAATCATCGTGTCCGGTTTGCATTTCCTTTCTCTTATCTCTTTTCATTCATTCTTGCATTTATAGCTTTATATCTATGCTTGCAAATAAGTGTTGATTGTTGCTTATATTCTTTTGATGTTGATTGTGTGATAGATAGAAGTTAATATTGTTATAGGAAGAATAATTATATGATATGGTCTAATGGAGTTAGATGCATTATTCACATTTCTCATGTTGAGTTTGACTTAATAGATGATTTGATACAAAACGTTTTAAGATTTTAAAAGGAAAACATATTCACATAAAGATCAACCAAAGCTCTATTCATAAAATTAAGTATTGAAAACAAACTCAAAAGCACACATTTATAATTGATCATATTGATTATATATTGTTTTCATAATAAACTCTAATTGAAGATTTTGAAACAAACATTTTATAAAACGAAAAAGAGGTAAAACTATTCAACCCCCCTTCTAGTTTTCCACAATTGGTATCAAGAGCCACGTCGCTCTAATTTTCAAAACAAATGGTTTTAAAAATTGAGTACGATCCATGTATCAAATTACCTATTAAGGAGGATTAAATATGAAAAGTGTTTTGTTGATTAACTTGTATTAGTTTTGATGTTATATACACTAATTATACTAGCTCGAAATAAAATTATGCTTAAAATAAAGTGTTATATGTTCGGTATTAAACTCAGAAAGTTTTACACATTTCTGCAAAGTTAGGAAATAATTTTTAACAAAAAATGTATTTTTGAGTATCAGATGGGCGACCCCTTTAATTGTCTGGGCGACCCCCTTAAATACTAGGCGGCCCCCTTAAATATTTAAGGGTCCGCCTGTCTGATCGTCAGTTTTTCAGAAACTTTGAAAAATCATATAAAATTAACCGTAACTCCGTGGAAGTCGTGCCACCCAGCGTTTTAAAGGTAATTGAGTCTACTTTCATTTAATAATACTTAAAAATAATTATTTCAAAGTTAAATTTGTCAGAAAGGCAAAATACTACACGGTGGTCAAAAATTTGTGTCTCGTTTTAACATAAAACTTGTATTTTATCTTTTCCTTCAATTCGGGCATTCCTAGTTGGTATATCTTTGAAAATTTAAGTATTTATACTTTAAAATATTGATCATTAAAATGGGGAGGAAACTATTTTCTTTCAAATAAAATCGAGCTATGTAAACATTATTGTATACAATACACAAAACGACGACAAGTGTTTTATGTGTTATGTGAACTTCTTTGTGATTTTATTTTCTTAATTGTATATATTAGATGATTGTTGCTATTTGAAGTTTAGCTAATTGTATATCTAAGCATATGTGCCCTATTAGTTTATAGCTGGCTTTCCGGTTTATACTTAACTAGATCTTATGCTAGATTTCTTGCGTTAGGATTGTTATAATATGTTTGCACTACATATAGGTATAAATGACTTAATGTTACTCAAACATCTTGTAAATGAGTTAAATCTAGTCACCTAAATATTTCAAACAATTTAATCTATTCTCAACAACACACTTAAAGAATTTTAACAAATTACCTTGTTTTACCTCAGGTTGTTTAAATAAGAGAAATTGAATCATTTTAAAACATTAGTAGTTATATAAAAGAAAAAGTATTTTCAAAATCTAAGTGTGTTCATTATACGTAACAACGAATAGTTTTTCACATAAACAAGACATATAACAATTATGTAATAATAAGTCAACTTTCAATCACTCACTAACCTCACTCATAAATAATCTTAGGATTAATGGTACACACTATCAAAATGTCTATCTTTTTTAAATGAGTGTTCGTGAGGGTCAAGAAAGATCTTGATATTATATCAATTCATTATTCAAATTATGGTTGATATATTTATCAAATCTAATTGATATGTTTTTGAGTGTGGACAAGAAATTTGATTGTTATTTGTTTAGTTTCAAGATTATATCAAATTACAACAAAGGATATAGTCTTGAATCTACATACTCAATCACACTTGATTGATATGAAAATAACAAAATCCTTTTCCAAGACGATAAGAATATGCATCGGATCATAACTCGCACTTGTGAATATGATGTCATATTGAGTCTACTTGTTCAATAGTTTTGTTCCAAATATTTAGCAAATATATGCATAAAATACACAATGTAGTAAAATTGACCACTTGGATGTTCGTCCGAAATATTCAAGCAATTTACATTGCAATGCAATGGATAAATGTGTCATATCCGAAAAACCAAACATGAGCAAACTAACAACATATGTAGACTTTGCTCACACTACTTAAAATCATCACTCCAAGCTAAAATACATATTTAAGAATAATACACACTATATATTCTATGTATTTCATTTTCTTGTAGCATGAATGGTTGTGTTACAAGATAATGCACTACACATTCTTTTTTGAAATAATATAAGTTATTAGAATTGAAAAATAACTTTTCAAAATGCATAAACAAGTAAAATTCATTTTTTCAAATACTAGTCAAATTATGATATATAACATTGGCAAAAATCATTGAAAATAATATTTGTTTAAGAATATAAAAATGTCTAGTTTTAATATCATTTGAGAATTACAAACTCACTTAAGATAAATAATCTTAATGAGATACATTTCACAAGATATGCTAAGGAGCATTCTTAAATCAAGCACATTTTTTAAATCTAGTAATATGCCATCAAAATCAAACAACCGGTAAATCATGAACAAAATATTAAAACATTTTGTTTACTCTTATCTAAACATTCAACACGTCGCCATTGAGATCGTGAGTAAAATACATCATCTAGATTTACCTTCATAAAAACATGATGTTTGAGTCACATTAAGCCAAGTATTAGTGTATCAAGCAAACTTCATATTTGGTACCCTTCGTTAGGTAAATTTAGGAACTCAATTTCTTCTAAAAAGAGAATGACTACTGGAGAATCTATTGACTAGAAATTCAATTTAATCTAACGGTTGAATTGCTTCTATGTGAGAAGTTGGGTGTGTGTAACATGTAAAAATGGTCGTGTTTATCCTGAATTGAGCACCACTAGTAATAGTCTCATACTCATTCTCCAACTTGATTAAATTGTTTTTCCTAAATTAACTAACGCTAGTTTACATTTATGAACTTTGTTTTTCATTATAGTCTTTCATTCCTAAATTTATGGCATCTCGCATATATGTAATTTCAATATGTTTATTTTCTCCTATGTGATTTGATTGTATGCCTTCATAATTATTTGCTTAGTTATTGAATGCATGTTTATTATAAAAGTTTGACTATTGTGTTGATATATGCTTAAATGGCTTTACATGCTTAATCCTACATGTCTCATTCATCTAGGTATACATTTCTTGTCTTTAGAATTTATACACTTGTTTCATGAGAACCTTAGTGTCACGATCCGATAGGTCATAATAGTCTCAAAGTTGTCTTAAATGTCCTAGTGTCTCCATACATACTCACTTCCTTATTCATCATCTTGTCTCCCTCCAAACAATCCACTCATTTGTCAAGAGAAAATTAGATACTAGTCTAATACCTCTCTTAGTAGGTGTGACAACTTAATTATTTCATCCGAAATGTTTAAGTACTTTTAATCAGGGAAATGCAAATTAAAATGTCACTCATCGTTCGTGTCTATTCTGTTTCTCTAAAACTTTAAATCATGACTCTATTATAATATAGATGTCAAACATCTTCCGTCCACCGTTTCCGCTACCATCTTTACGAAAACCTCATACCTCGTTTTGTGATTGTTCTTTAAACATTCGCAATACTAGAGAAGAGCTACATAACTTCGTGGATGAAGTTCATTGTATGCTATCCTTCATCTTTCGTGTCATTGTCAAGCTTATCACTTTCGTGTTGATTCGTCTTTATTTTTGTTACACTTTACATCCGGATGAGCATGAACCTAAACCCACATCACACCACTTACATATATCCTTCTACCTTAAACCTAAACCCACATCACACCACCAAACTCTCCAACATTCTTGCTCCCAAGAATATATCTCTATTAGCCCAACATATTTACCCACAATCAACCTCTTCCGTTTCATACTCTCCACCAAATTGAAATAAAATACCGAGTCATCCTTTATACTACCAATCTCGAGTCATCCACCATTTCCATGCCCTCAAAGAAACCAAAAATCATTATCATACCTCCTAAACAATAAACCTCAACCTCAACCTTAAAACACCCTCCACCACATCTTAATCTTTATCCATCAATGGATATCCCAACTCACAATTGTCTCCACCACCAAAAGTGTCACCACTACAACTTAATGTGTCATCGATCTAGTCATCTTCACAAGAAGATTCAACCATGCAACCATCTCCTACACTCTACTAAATGTGTCATCACCACTACAACTTAATCCATAAAGGTCAAACCATCTTTCATGATACATAAACCTATGTTCACCCATGTGTCGCTCTTTGAATCAAAGGGCAACCGTCATATCCATACCCTCATAAACATGTTTGTTTATGTCATCAAAAGTCAAGTGATTTCATTATGAAATGCGTCTTTTCCACATTCTAACAAGTGAAGAACACAAAGAAGATATCCAAGCTTCAAGTGTTGTCGAGTCATCACCACCTCATCCAAGTGAATTTCATTACGAAATGCGTCTTTTCCACTTTCTAGCAAGTGAAGAACACAAAGAAGATATCCAAGCTTCAAGTGTTGTCGAGTCATCACCACCTCATTTCACATATTTACCTTCGGTCGTCAACTAACAAGACACCTAAATATCCCATGATTCCCAATCATCCACATTTGTCAAACGATATATTAATCTAAACCATACTTGTGAACCCTTTGTCATCACCTTCCCTTTCCATCCATGCTCATCCATCTTCGTTTTTCTACGTTTTTAAAAGAACGTACCATCTTCATCATCATCTTCTTTTAATTCTTTTTGAGTATATATTTTGGCATATTTCGCCAAAATATGTCGGTAGAATTTTTTTTGGGTCGTAATCATTGCCATGTCTTAAGCATTAGTCATGATATTTTAGATTTAGGTTGTTGCTTTCAAAACAATAATTGCATGTGTCATACTCTTAGTCCATATACCTTAGACATCCATAGCTTGTTCCCCAATAAGTGTCATGCATATATCTATCATCATCATTATGTATATGTGCATTCTTTTTCTACTAACTCTGTTTTGTAGGACTATTTTTTTTCGCTCGATTCTTTGGTAGCCAAAACTAGTTTTGAGCATACACCAAGGGGGAGTATACACCAAGGGGGATCATTGGCGATAGTCAAGGCTTCACTCACGATGATGCAAGCTCGCCTTATACATTCTATCTCAAGGACTGAAGTGTAGTAGAAGTCTCGTCTAGGAGTGATGAGGCGAAAAGTGTACCGCTTTTTGGGGGTCATTTAAGCCCGAAATCGTATTTATTTGATCAAATATTGCTCTAAATCGTTTCTTTTGGCATTTTAGGTATTTTGGAGAGAAATTCTGGAAAAGGAATCATTTTGGACGTTTTCGGAGCATAAAAGTGAAGAATTCGAAAAAATGTCAAAATCTGCTGGAACAGTACTCCAGACGGCGTCAAGACCATGCTTGACGGCGTCAAGCCTTGATAAGCCAGAATGGATTAAAGAGGGACGACGTCAAGAAGGCTATCAAGAAACCCTAACCACGGCGAGGTGACGGCGTCAAGTCCATAACGTGACGCCGTCAGATATGTTTTTCTATATATATTCGCATAATTTTTAGTTATTCGTGTGGAACTTTTTAGAGAGAAACCCTAGACAATTTTTGCAGCTTTTTTAAGGGTTTTAAACCTTTGGATCTCTCATGTTACATTGAAGATAAGTAATCAATTAATCATTCAATATGTCTATGTGTTGTTTGATTCTATCTTGTTCTGGTCTTTTGTTTAACATGCTAGGCTAGATTTTCTTTGTGTTTGCTTAGATCTAATGAAACCTAACTATTGATTATTGATTTAATGGTGTGTTATTAATTGTATTGGATGGGTGATTATCGATGTTAGGCTTAAGAAAACTGGCAGAATTCCGGTTGGTAACATGCTTGAACGTCTTAAGAAACATGAACCAAGGTGTACTAAGGTTATTTTGATTGTATTTAATGCATGAGTGAATTCTAGTGATCCCATGTTAGGAGCTTCTTAGCCGGCTCGACATAGGAGTGAAGTAGGATCTCATAGAGTTAGGGGAAGTCCGTACACACACCTACGAATGGTATTAAGGAATACAATCCGTCATCCACGCAATTAATACACACTAATCAATCGGTAAAAGATAGTTAGGGAGTAAGGAAATCAAAGTAAACACACTTCTCTCCATTATAGTTTTCACAACCATTTACTTTTTCGTTATTTTATTTTATTTGCATTATTAGTAATTTGGGTTAGTTGACTAGCAACTAATTCCGCCCACTCTTCCAAAACCCGAGATTTTTACTTGCTTTCCTAAAAATATAAAATACAAAAAGAATCTTCCTTCACCCCTTGACCTATTAGAGTAGTTTTTCAATCCTAACGACACTATTCCCTGAGAGAACGATCAATCCCCCGGTACTTGCCACTACACTATACTACATCGGTCAGGTACACTGCCTGGTGAGGATTGCAAACTTCCCAAGATCCCTTGAGAGGTAAAACCCTAGTGCATAGTCGCAATCCCGTGCATCAAAGTTTTTGGCGCCGCGTTCGGGGAATAGTTATTGTTTAGGTTGAATTTTTATTTTATTAGGTCTACTCACTAGATTCCTTTCTAGTGAGATTTTTATTTTATTTTCTAGGTTTTTCTTTAGTCTATCTTTTCCCAAATCCTCCGCTTTAATCTTCCTTGGCCAACATGGTAAACGGAGATTTTTCCAACCATAGAGTCATTAGGAGTCTTAGTTCATTAGGAAACCTCATCCAACCTTATGCAGAACCTGAAAGGGAAATGCGTAGGTTGAGACAACGCTTTTCAATGTCTGAACTAATTGGTATCGCCCTCAATTTTGATGAAGCCCTTTCTGAAGAAGAATCCAATCACCACACCACACCCTCTAGCCCTCAATCTCGTGCAAATGAGGAAATTATGGAAAATCCCCTTCCCAAGTGCCTCAAAGATTATTCATCCCCTACCCCTCGTGGTTTTTCCAATGCTATCGTTTTTCCAAATGAACACACGAGTGGGGTCTTGCGTGCAACCGATGTTTGGCTCGTCCAAAGTGTATGCAAGTTCCACGGATTGAAAAC
>LBNU01001319.1:3484-16556 GCA_014162995.1 Artemisia annua
TGGTTTCCACACTTGCCTCAATCTAAACGTTTTACATCTCCAAGTATCGGCATAATGGCCGGGACTTTGAATATTGAGGACAATATTCAGTTCTAGTGTGGGGGGGGAAATTCTGGCGAATTTGATCACGTTTTTTCCATCTAAAATGCCTTAATTCCCCCATTTTGGCCAAAAAATTTTTCTGGTGTGAGTGCTTTGCACTAACACGACAAATGGTTATCAGTCCACCATGTCTCATCCACAAAAGGTCTGGCTAATCCGAGAGCAAACGGCTCCCGGTAAAGATATCTCAAATCCGTTGATGGCTTGCAGTTTGCCAAAAATTGCATGGTAATCAGCTCACCATATCCTAATTAGTGAAGAGTTGGCTAGTCCAGAAGCAAACGGTTTCTGGTAAAGACAAATCAAATCCGTTGACAGCTGGTGGTTTGCTCAAAATCACATGGTTATCAGTGTACCATAGTTCTCACTTGAACTGAAACATTTGGCTACTCCAGAAGTAATGGCTTTTGGTAAAGAGACATCAAATCCATTAAGTTTTCCAAAAAGATTGCTAGGGACTAGCAATATCTTAGTGTGGGGGATTGATGAGTGTGTAAATACTCATTATTTTTTACCTAATCTGAGCTGCCAAAACATCCAAAAACACCCAATAATGCATCAAAATAGTGAAAATATTCCAAAGTGTGTTTTATATGTTCTAGATGCAAAATGTTTGAAAACAAATGAAAAACGAACAAAGTTTGCATAATTTGCAGTTTCAGTCCCTCAACTTTCACAAATTGTCAAATCTAGTCCCTGGTTATTTCAAAACATGCAAAATATCATAAACGGTCCTTGGGGATTCATAAGTTGTCAAAACAAATCCTTTGAATATCAAAAATCACAAATTTACAACTTTGGTCCCCCAAGTTTGAAAAATGTCAAAAATAGTCCTTGGTGATTTAAAAAGTGAAAATAATCAAAAATAAACCTTGTACTATTCATAAATGACACAATTGGTCCTTGTGGTAAAATTTTGGAAAATTACATGTTTGGTCCCTGAAGTTTCACAAGTTGGCAGATTTAGTCCCTGGAGGTGTAAAAATGGAAAATATCAACTGTGGTCCTTGTACTATTCATCCTTGGCAAGAATGGCCCCTTTGATAAGTTTGGAAAGTTGTCAAACTCAGCCCTTCAAAATTCAGAATATTACACTTTAGTCCTTGGGCTTTTAAAACACTACAAACCAAACGGATACCCTTTATTATAACCCCAAACCCAATCCAGCCCAACACAACACAACCCACCCTTCCTTAAATACTCCTTGGGCCCAACCTTTTGCCTGGCCCAAACCCCACCAACCCAAATACCCTTTGTTATAATTTAAACACAGACCTCCCCCCTTCCTTCCCCGTTCACACTTCACACCTCCACCATCTCCACTTGCCAGTCACCTCACCACCTCCACCACTTGCCTCCATCACATCCCACCGCCCAAACCTAACCCACTACCCCCCACAATAAATGCCACCACCCCTCCACAGTGCAAATTGCAGTTTACCATTTTTGGCGCCAAAACACGTGGAAGGCTTAGATTGAGTTTCAGAGATCCAATGGTCAAGAATTCAAGTGGGAAAGATACAGAGATGTCCAAGAACCCTAATTTATCACTATAAATAGGACATTGTAGCCATTTGATAAGGCATGTAGTCATTTAGTCATAGAATAGTGTCGAATTAGTGCAATTGTAATCTTTAGTAATTGTAAACCTTTCAAAAGCTTTGTAATCTATTTCTTAGATGTAATTTGATCTTTTGGAAATAAAAATTTTCTAGTATTTTAGTTAAATCTCTGTTTTGCATTTTCAATTTCAAAATCTGTTTTAGCTTTAATGGTGATCTAAGCTTGAAGTTACTGTATCATAAGCTCACTTAGGACTTAAATAGACTTAAGAAAACATAAAAACATAAAAAATTCAGAAAACAAAACATACAGGGTACCTTTGCTTTGGACTGTGGAAAGCTTTTGGAAGTTGCCTACAATGGAAGGGCAAGATGGACTATACCAGCTTATTCTCTGAATAAGCTAGAGCTTGTTGAGCATAAAGAAACTCTAGTTAAGCTAGAGCTAAGGTTTTTCACTTTAAAGTTTCTAAAATTTCAAGTTTTAGTGTAATTTCCATTTTACTGTACTAGTGCTTATTTCTGCTTAATCTCTGTGTTTTTGTGCTTATTTGGTGTTCATTAGTAATATTATTGCTTAAAATCTTAGGTTTGTTCAGTGGTTTTCAATATTGCTAAAAATACCATTTTCACTATCAAAAGGGAATTAGTGATCATCTTGTGTTATTGCTGTTATCACTTGTGTTTTTGTGCTCAAAACAGTCTAAAATGACATACTTAATCATTTGGAATTAAGTTTTTGGTCTAAATCATCGAGTTCTTTTGAAAATCAAAAACTAGTACAATTGACAGTGTGTTTGGAATTGCTGTATTAATTGTGATCCTGTGTGATTTGGTTGTTGTGTATGCTTGATACATGTTTCTTTGGTCTAACCTAGGTCTTAGATAACATAAAAAACCATTGGTCCTTTGTGCAAAAGTCAAAATCACAGTCTCACCCTTGTTCTTGTTTACTGAGAGATTTTTAGTGGTCACCAACTCCTAAATCTTTTCAAAAGTTGTTAAGTTTGCTCAATCTAGTTTCAATATAGCTTAATTCAACATAATCATTCAGTAGATTAGGATCAAAAGTTCACAAAAGTTAACATTTTGTAAAAATCAAAAAGTCAAATCTCACAGAAAAAGTTTTTGAATAAACTTTAGATTTAATTTGTGGATTTAATACTCAATACCTGACTTTGTGCTTTTGGAATCTTGTTGTCTTGTTGCTGAACTTGTTGTTAGTATTTTTGTTGAATTTTAGATTGCTTATTATAGTGCTTAATTTGTAGCTTTTTTCTAGTGATTTTCTGAAAACCTCCCCTGTGCACAGTTTTTCACCCAAATTCCCAAGAGTGCACATAGCTGTTTAGTGGGACTCACCTTTGGATTTTTGGCTTATTAGAGAGCCAGCCATCCATATTTCATAATCCAAAGCTTATTTTCTGCTTTCTAGCTTATTTACTAGGGCTGCTAGTTCATTCTTTTTTGTCTTGTTTCCACTGTGTTAACTAAGTCAGTATACACTGACTCATCACCCCCATTTTTACAAGCTCACCAAAAGCTCTACAGTGAGCCATAAGCTCCACTTTTTGGCTCATTGTGAAGCTAACCCAGCCTATTTTTCATTTCAACTTTTTTTTTTTGGACTCTTGATCACCCTGTGGACCCCACATAGCTTTGCATTCTGTCCTATTTTGCTTTGGTGTGTTTGATCTGTGGTAATTAGGATTGCTTATTTGTGCTTTTTAGCTTATCCAGTGTGCTTATCTTGTCCCTTTGGCTTATTTTATGTTCATATAAGTTGTTTGCATCTTATTTTGTAGCTTGTGTGTACTGTAGAGCTTATTAGAAGCTTTTGCATTTCATAAAAAGCAAAAATCAAATATGTTAAGCTTATTGGGGTGCATATTGCTTATTTTTAAGTTGTGTAAAAAGTGTTTTCACAAAAATTATTCATTTTCAGTGTTAGAACAAGTCTCAAAAAGAAAATTCCAAAAATAATCAATTTTTAATAAAAGTGATAGTTTCTATTTAACATTTTTAATTTTTATTTTCTCTTTTTAAATTTTGTTAAGTAATATTCTGTTTTTATAATTTTCTAAATTACTTTGTCACTTAAAGTATTTTTATTAATTTTCTTAGAATTTTCCCTTTTAATTTAGTATTTATTAGAATTAAAAATAGTTTAATTAATAATTAGTTAATATTAGTAAATTAAATAGTTATAATAGATTTTGTTAAACAGTAGCATCTTTTTACAATTTTCCTAAGTTCTACATAATAATTGGTACTTTTAGTAAATTTCCCATAATTTCTACTGTTCATTTGGTAATTCTTAGATTTAATTTTAATTAAAACAGTTTAATTAGAAAAACCAAAAAGAAAATAGTTTTATTGTTTAAAATTAATCTCAGATCCATTTTTATAATTTTTCTAGTTTGTATACATTATTTAGAATCTGTAAAAATTGGATTTGTAATTTTCTCTTTTAATTTTCTATTTTTCTTATTTAATCTAGTTTAATTAACCTTTATATAATAGTTTAGTAATTAATTAATAAAAGTTCCACAAAAAGACAAAAATAGTAATTTATAATTTTTATATATCTTTTAAGTCATTTTAGATTTTTAGAAATTAATTTTGCAAATTTTTAGTGTAATTTGTAATCTTAATCCTTTTTAGATTTGTTATAAATTAGTTTTAATTAAGTTTTTAAATAGTTTTATTAATTAATTAATATTTAAATATTAAAATAATCAAAAAAATATTTTTCTTTTTCATTTAATTTTATTTTCATTTTAAGTTTGAAAAAGTTGCATTTTCAACCCCTGTACTTTAATTTTGCTTATTTCCACTTTTTCAGCACGCATTTAGATTTTTAGGGTTAATTGTAATTCTGTGTCTGTTAATACTGTTTATTATCATTCCAAGCAATCATTAGTGTAAAAGCCAATCAAAATCTCTTTCTGGTTACTATTCCTGAATCACTCTTTCCATAAACGTTTTTCCAAATACAATTTCAATCTCGTCGGGATATAACGACCCGGGGATACACTGTGCTTACACCGGATCATAAATTGATCACTCTCTCCCTCATTTGACTTGTTGACCATACCTGGTTAACTGGTTAGTTTGGAAGGAGTCAAAATTTGGCGCCGCCGCCGGGGAGGTTGTTGCGTGTTTTAAAAACGTTTAGGTTTAGTGATTTTCAAAACCCTCCTTGTACAAATCACATCATTTGTAAATTTTTTGTAAAAATCTTAATCATATCAGAAAAAAAGTCATTAACACTTTTCCTAAAGTGTTAACAACACCAAAAAAATCATAAACAACAAAACAAATCGTGAAGTTAAATTACTTCGATTCTGTAAGATTACAACCTATACATTTTGAATACGGAGGTTCTGACATTAAATTGCGAACCGAAGAGAGATCCATTCTTCTCTCCCGCCAACCTGCGAGTAGTCTTAAAGGAACGATTTCGGTTAACGAATCGATTCCAAAAATAATTTCCAAGTTTTTTCACACACACCCCAAAAAGCCAAAAACATTTGTTTTCTTGTTAAATAAATACGTAAAATNATGTCCCATTTTGCTTTGGTGTGTTTGATCTGTGGTAATTAGGATTGCTTATTTGTGCTTTTTAGCTTATCCAGTGTGCTTATCTTGTCCCTTTGGCTTATTTTATGTTCATATAAGTTGTTTGCATCTTATTTTGTAGCTTGTGTGTACTGTAGAGCTTATTAGAAGCTTTTGCAATTCATAAAAAGCAAAAATCAAATCTGTTAAGCTTATTGGGGTGCATATTGCTTATTTTTAAGTTGTGTAAAAAGTGTTTTCACAAAAATTGTTCATTTTCAGTGTTAGAACAAGTCTCAAAAAGAAAATTCCAAAAATAATCACTTTTTAATAAAAGTGATAGTTTCTATTTAACATTTTTAATTTTTATTTTCTCTTTTTAAATTTTGTTAAGTAATATTCTGTTTTTATAATTTTCTAAATTACTTTGTCACTTAAAGTATTTTTAGTAATTTTCTTAGAATTTTACCTTTTTATTTAGTATTTATTAGAATTAAAAGTAGTTTAATTAATAATTAGTTAATATTAGTAAATTAAATAGTTTTAATAGATTTTGTTAAATAGTAGCATCTTTTTACAATTTTCCTAAGTTCTACATAATAATTAGTACTGTTAGTAAATTTCCCATAATTTCTACTGTTCATTTGGTAATTCTTAGATTTAATTCTAATTAAAACAGTTTAATTAGAAAAACCAAAAAGAAAATAGTTTTATTGTTTAAAATTAATCTCAGATCCATTTTTATAATTTTTCTAGTTTTTATACATTATTTAGAATCTGTAAAAATTGGATTTGTAATTTTCTCTTTTAATTTTCTATTTTTCTTATTTAATCTAGTTTAATTAACCTTTATATAATAGTTTAGTAATTAATTAATAAAAGTTCCACAAAAAGACAAAAATAGTTATTTTTAATTTTTATATATCTTTTAAGTCATTTTAGATTTTTAGAAATTAATTTTGCAAATTTTTAGTGTAATTTGTAATCTTAATCCTTTTTAGATTTGTTATAAATTAGTTTTAATTAAGTTTTTAAATAGTTTTATTAATTAATTAATATTTAAATATTAAAATAATCAAAAAAATATTTTTCTTTTTCATTTAATTTTATTTTCATTTTAAGTTTGAAAAAGTTGCATTTTCAACCCCTGTAGTTTAATTTTGCATATTTCCACTTTTTCAGCACGCATTTAGATTTTTAGGGTTAATTGTAATTCTGTGTCTGTTAATACTGTTTATTATCATTCCAAGCAATCATTAGTGTAAAAACCAATCAAAATCTCTTTCTGGTTACTATTCCTGAATCACTCTTTCCATAAACGTTTTTCCAAATACAATTTCAATCTCGTCGGG
Source organism: Artemisia annua (assembly GCA_014162995.1). Taxonomy (NCBI): domain Eukaryota; kingdom Viridiplantae; phylum Streptophyta; class Magnoliopsida; order Asterales; family Asteraceae; genus Artemisia; species Artemisia annua. Next base: position 10,062 of record LBNU01001319.1, read on the forward strand.
ATATAACGACCCGGGGATACACTGTGCTTACACCGGATCATAAATTGATCACTCTCTCCCTCATTTGACTTGTTGACCATACCTAGTTAACTGGTTAGTTTGGGAGGAGTCAAAATTTTGCGCCGCTGCCAGGGAGGTTGTTGCGTGTTTTAAAAACGTTTAGGTTTAGTGATTTTCAAAACCCTCCTTGTACAAATCACATCACTTGTAAATTTTTTGTAAAAATCTTAATCACATCAGAAAAAAAAAGTCATTAACACTTTTCCTAAAGTGTTAACAACACCAAAAAAATCATAAACAACAAAACAAATCGTGAAGTTAAATTACTTCGATTCTTTAAGATTACAACCTATACAGTTGGAATACGAAATCTGTCAATCCAGCCTCCTCTGAAATAGCTGCTCTCACTAAAAAGATGGATGACTTGTCCACTGCTGTGTTGAGAATGCATCAATCTAATCAGAACATCAATAATCAAGTTAGAGCTGTCAGTCACAGTTGTGAAACATGTGGTGGTCCACATCCTTATACTGAGTGCCCAGCCACCGGTGGCTTCACTCACGAGAACGTATATGCTGCTCAAGGTTCCTACAATGCGGGGGGTAACTCTTACCAACCACAGGGGGACCATAATCTCTTAAGCTATCGTTCCAACAATTTCCTCGGACCACCCGGATTTAATCAGTCTCAACCCAAAAATGCTCAAAACCGGAACCAAAATTTTCATCAAAACCAAAATCGAATGAACCAAGGTTTTAACAATCAAGGGAATTTCAATTCCGGTCATAACCAGGGCTTTCAAAACCAAGGAAATTTTCAAAGAAATCAAGGTCATGGTAATCAGGGTAACAATTTTCATAATCAGCGTAATTTTCATCAGGGAAACAATTTTCACGGTAATAACCAACATCATGGGAATTTTCAAAACAATCGAGCTCAAAATGTTCCTAACAATCATACTCAAGCCATTGTTCCAACTGGACCTTCATCTGATGAGTTGCTTAAGCAATTCATGAAGTCCCAAGAAGAAATGAACAAGTTGTTGGTCAATCAGATCTCCGAACTCAAGAAGTCTTTAAATGATCGACCCTCGGGCTCAGGAACACTTCCGAGCAACACGATCGCTAACCCGAGGGGCGATGTTAAGGCGATCACCACCCGCACTGGAGTTTCATACAAAGGACCCACGGCTCCTGCTACCCCTTCTTCTCTTCCTCCACAGGTAGCGGAGCGTGAACCTGAGGTTACTACGGACACTGTACTTCCAACTAATAACGGAGATACCGATGACGTCCACCCTCAAGTTGTCCCAGTCCCGAAACCCAAATCCAAACCTAGAGTGGTTTTTGAACCTCCAGTTGATCCCGTTGAGAAACAAAATCACAAACCCTCGATTCCTTATCCATCACGTTTACAAGATCAAAAGCTCCGCAAGAAAGCTAGTCACCAACTGGACAAATTTTTCCAAATTTTTAAAGAATTACATTTTGACATTAGCTTCGCGGATGCTCTTCTTCTGATGCCCAAGTTTGCATCAACGATCAAAAATCTGTTAAATAACAAGGAAAAACTCTTCGAGATGGCAAAAACTCCGTTAAACGAGAACTGCTCTGCAATTTTGTTGAAACAGCTTCCCGAAAAGCTGGGAGATCCCGGGAAATTCCTCATTCCATGCATTTTCCCAGGGATGGTTGAATGCTATGCCTTGGCTGATCTTGGTGCAAGGATCAACCTGATGCCTCACTCAGTCTGGAAGAAACTTTCTCTTTCGGCACTCACTCCTACCTGCATGACTCTCGAGCTTGCAGATCGCTCTATAACTCATCCCCTCGGTATTGCTGAGGATGTATTCGTGAATGTAGGAAAGTTCAATTTTCTGGCAGATTTCGTGATTGTTGACTTCGATGCAGACCCGAGGGTTCCTCTCATTTTAGGGAGGTGATTCCTAAGAACGGGCCGAGCTTTGATCGATGTCTTTGATGAAGAGATCACTCTGCGTGTTGGTAATGAAGCCATCACATTCAATCTTGATCAAACCTCGAGATACTCTTCCAACTATGACTCCGCAGAAATTAACAAAATCGATGTCATCGATATTGCTTCGGAGGAGTATTCTCAGGAAATTCTTGGTTTCACCGATAATTCTTCGAGTGGCAATCCCACTCCTTCTTCTCAACCTATCATTGATAATTCTTCTCCTTCCCTAACTCCGTTTGAGGGAAGTGACTTCATCTTGGAGGAAATAGAGGCCTTTCTCAAGAATGATTCAATTCCCGAGGGAATTGATAATCAAGAGATTGACCCGGACAGGGATATACTTCTCCTTGAGAAGTTATTGAATGAAGATCCCTCCCACCCTCCCGTTCTTCCACAACAACTTCATAACGAGGAAATCAAGTCTGTTGAGAAAACCACTGATTTTCCTGAGGTTGAACTTAAGGACTTACCACCTCATCTTGAGTATGCATTTCTAGAGGGTGATGATAAATTACCCGTCATTATTGCTAAAGACTTAAAAGATGAGGAAAAAGCTGCTCTCATAAAGGTTCTAAAGTCACACAAGCAAGCAATTGCTTGGAAACTCTCCGACATCAAGGGTATTAATCCTGATTTCTGTACCCACAAAATCTTAATGGAGGATGACTTCAAACCAGCAGTTCAACAACAGAGACGGGTTAATCCTAAAATCCACGAGGTTATCAAACAAGAAGTTATCAAACTTCTTGATGCCGGGTTGATTTACCCTATCTCTGACAGTCCTTGGGTTAGCCCAATTCATTGCGTTCCTAAAAAGGGTGGCATTACTGTTGTCACAAATGAAGAAAACGAGTTGATTCCAACTCGATTGGTTACGGGATGGAGAGTATGCATTGACTACCGAAAGTTAAATGATGCCACCCGTAAAGACCATTTTCCTCTACCCTTCATGGACCAGATGCTCGAGAGATTAGCGGGAAACGAGTACTATTGTTTCCTAGACGGTTTCTCGGGTTACTTTCAGATTCCGAAAGACCACATTTACATGCCCATACGGAACTTTTGCCTTCCGACGTATGCCTTTCGGCCTATGTAATGCTCCAGGCACGTTCGAACGGTGTATGATGCCTTTCGGCCTATCTAATTGTGACTACGCTTAAATATTGTGTGACAAAATATGACTCTATGATTTAGTCACACAAAAACTCAATGTGACTAATATCAAGGTTAATGATAACTGACTAACCATTGTGCTATAAATAATAGTCACGTGAATACTTCACAATGTGACTATTTTGAATGTATTGGTCACATATAATACCCTTATAACGTGGCCATAAACATCCTATTGATACACATTTGTGATATGGTGTGACTATTGTAAAGCCTATAGTCACATGATCGTGCTTCAAATAACTGTGACTATACACATTAGGATTTGGCAAGCAAACACACGTTAAACTTTAGACACACATATTAACTTACGTGACCATATGTGTCGAATTTTCGTTACACTTAATCATGTTTGTATGGTTTTGTGTCACCATATATGACATTTGGTCACACTCTTCAAGTGTGTGACATATATTTGTCACTCTTAAATGCATTTCGTGACTAACGCTTCAAACTGAATTTTTAGTTGTCACACATTTCAAATTCATATGTGGCTAACTATTCAGCAAAGAATAGCAGTCACGTTTATATAATGTGTGACAAAAATGACTATATAATTTAGCCACATACACAAGTACTTCGTGTGACCATATATCTTCTTTGGTCACACTGGTCAATTGTGTGACATATATTTGTCACATATGTATATCTATAATTTTAAGGGGACCGGCCCCTCAATTAAGGGGACTGGCCACGCTCCAGAACAGTATTTTTTCTCTATAAATACTGGTTCATTTTACAGATTTTTCTTACCTTTTGCAGTAAAAACTTTCTGATCTAAATGTCCATTTCTATTCTCTAAAATCCTTTGATTATATATACATAAATCTTTGTTTCAAAGTGATCCAAGCCTCAACCTTTCAAGTGCAAGAGAAGAATACTTCAATCTAACAAGATAAGAAGTATTACAACTTGTTGTGACCTTCACATCCAAGTTGTTAGACCATCATCACGTATATCTATTTCTTTGTGTATTAGTTGTGAATACTTGATAGAAGTTAGGATAAGAAGTTAGCTTAGCAAGGTGTGTAGGTAAAGAAATTGTGAAGTAAGCTACATGTGAATGTTGTATAGGTGTGAAGAAGAAATTGTGTAATTAAGTAGTTAGGTGTGAAGAAGTAGTGGTGTGATCAAGTAGTGACTAGGTGTGAAGAAGTTGTGTAGAAGGTATGTAGAAGGTGTGACGAAGCTGTGGTGTAATAATTGGTGTGTAAGGTTTTCTCCGCCATAAGGGAGCTTGTTGACATAGTGAAGAAAACTCTCAAGTTAGGTGCTCGGGGAGTGGAGTACGGCAAGGAAGGTGTCCATGTAGCCGAACCACTATAAATCTCTTGTCTCGCGGTTCGATCTTTCCATCTCCTACTTATTACTTTACTTACATTATTATTGTTTTAGTATTTAGTTATAATTGTTTATATTTTCCAAGACTTGAATTCACATAATATCAAATCTATAATTTTTAAAGAAAACAAAACGTAAAAACAAAGTTTTTCATAATAAATTAAAAAGACGTAAAACTATTCTACCCCCCCTTGTAGTTTTTCACAAACAAGTTAGCAGTGTTTTCCAAATCTCTCTCTAACACCCTAATCTTTTCTTCATATGCCAACTGATTATTTTGGTACCAAGCCTTTTGTTTTTCTAATGTTTTAAGGGTGTTTTTATAGGCTTGAACCTGAATGTAGTAGTCTTTATATTGGGATTCTACATCATCAAATTCCTTTTTAAGTTCAGCATAGTTATTATGACAACCAAAAGGACAATTTTGTACCTGAGATGAGATACCCATCAAAGCAAATTCCTCAGCCACTTATGCCTCAACATCTGACTCACNAAGCCTTTTGTTTTTCTAATGTTTTAAGGGTGTTTTTATAGGCTTGAACCTGAATGTAGTAGTCTTTATATTGGGATTCTACATCATCAAATTCCTTTTTAAGTTCAGCATAGTTATTATGACAACCAAAAGGACAATTTTGTACCTGAGATGAGATACCCATCAAAGCAAATTCCTCAGCCACTTATGCCTCAACATCTGACTCACAACCAGCAAGCATAGCATAAACCTGAGCAGCACCTTTTTCCACAGCACCAACATCATGATCAGTCCAATCCAGCAGAGAATCAACAGATACCAAAGCTTTAGTCTCCTCTGAGTTTGATTCAGTAAGCCTAAATGCAGAGTATTTGGTCTTGTCTTCTCCCTTCTTATCTGTGCACTCTCTGGCAAAGTGACCCAGTTGAGTGCACTTGTAGCATCTTACCTTACTCTTATCAAACCTTGCTGCACCACCCTTGTTAAATTGGATTTTTCTTCTAGCTTTCTTCTCAAACCTATTCATCTTTACTAAAAGCATCGCCAGTTGCCATTTAATATCCAATTCCTATAAGTCCAACTTATCAATCTGGTCAAAGTCTTCATAAGTCAACTGTTGTTGTGGCTCACTTTCAGCCACAAAAGAATGAAGAACTTCTTCCATTACATTCCTAGAATGTGATTTTGGAGTAGCAGAAGAATAGGAGATAGAAGATGATGAGGTTGGGCTATCATGGGACAACTTATTGTTAGTACTGGTGGCACTAACAAAGGTTGAATGAGTTGGAGCAGTGGAGTTGTAACTGGAGCCCCCTTTGATATCAATCTCAAGTGTTTTAAGCTTGTTGTATAGGTCATCAAAGCTTAAGTACTCAAGACCACCCTTTGCCTTAAGAGTGATTGATACCTGTGACCAAGAAGGAGGTAATGCTCTCAAGAATTTGATATTGCAATCTTCATTGTCAGGTCTAGCCTGCAACTGGTTTAGCTGGCTCAAAATCTTCTGAAACCTGTCATAACCTTTGTGCAAGCCTTCTGATTCAGAAATCTGGAACTCCTGAAACTCCTGCTTGAGCATAGACTTTCTCATCTTCTTAGACTCTTCATTGCCTCCAAATCTGGCTTTAACAACTAGCCAGATGTCTTTAGCATCATCAAGATGATGAAAGTCAGCCATATGGTCTTCTGGGAGTGATTGAAGCAGAAGTCTTCTTGCTTTTGTTTCCCTTTGAACAGCAACTTGTTCTTCTGCAAAGACAGGAGGAAGAATGATGATGTTACCTGGTATGTGCTTATTCACATACCTTTTATTCACCATTATTAGACTATTTTAGACCAAAAACTAACGCAAAATGCCAAAGATATGTTGTTTTTGTGTTTGTGACTGCGCAGGTATGGATATTGCTAAAACATCACAAAATGCAACAGAAAAGCCCGAAAAGAGCACGAGATGTGGAAAAGAGTCAAGAAGCCGAGTCAAAGTTGATATTCACTCAAGAAAAGCCCGTGACGAAGTTTTCATTACTTAAAGG
>LBNU01001321.1:1432-13630 GCA_014162995.1 Artemisia annua
AGGAGAAATATTTGTTCCAAGCCTCAATTTTTCAATCAACACAAACTCTTTTTGAGAATCAGCTTCCTTAGCAGCAGAGTCATTTGATTGATTACCTGCAAGAGAGTTAGTATCCAATCCTGCAAACACTGGCTCATAATTCATGGTTTTGGTTAGCATATCAATATCAAATAACCATTCTGGTCCAGTTCCTGCACTATTGGTTTTATTCTCATCAAACTCAATATGCAGGTTTTCTTCCACAAATCTAGTTCTTTTATTGTATACTCTATAAGCTTTACTATTAACAAAGTATCCAACAAAGTAACCTTCATCAGCCTTTTCATCAAACTTGCCTAATTGGTCTTTGGTATTTAAGATGGTAATAGGACACCCAAATGGTCTAAAGAATGCTATCATTGGCTTTTTACCATGAAATGATTCATAAGGGGTCTTATTATGGGGCTTAACTACCTTACTCCTATTTTGCACAAAGCAGGCAGTGTTCACTGCTTCAGCCCAAAAAGGTATAGGTAATTTTAAATCTGACAACATAGTCCTAGCAGCCTCAATCAATGTCCTATTTCTCCTCTCAGCTACACCATTTTGTTGAGGAGTTCTAGCAACACTGTACTGTCTTAAAATACCCTTACCCACACAGAACTGATTCATTGTATGATTCTTAAACTCAGTTCCATTGTCACACCTTATTATCTTAACCTTGTGATTTATTAGGTTTTCTATTCTAGTTATGAACTCCTTAAGAATTTCAGGTGTTTTTTCTTTAGTAGCTAGAAAGAATACCCAAGTAAACCGACTATAATCATCTGTGACAACTAGGCAAAATTGCTTCTTATTCAGACTTTTCACAAAAACAGGTCCAAATAAATCCATATGAAGCAAATGCAAAGGCTTATCAATAGTATTCACAACTTTAGACTTAAAAGATACTCTGTGTTGTTTACCCTTTTGACAGGCAACACAGGTTTCATCATTTTCAAAAACTTTTGAAGGTAACCCTCTCACAACATTACTTTTTTCCAATTTATTCATGGTTTTGAAATTTAAGTGTCCAAGTCTTCTATGCCATAATTTGGATTCATCAAAGGTGACTTTAGCAAAAAGACAAGTTACATCTCTTCTAGGAACTATGTTCTTTATATGATCACTGTATATGTTGTCATTTCTTGGAACTTTGAGTGCCACATACTTGTCATCTGGTAACTTAAAGTCAGAAGAAAGGACAAGACATTCAGTGTCAGTAAAAAGAACAAAATTCCTTTTGTCACACATTTGTGAAACACTAAAGAGATTAAACTTAAGTCCTTTAACTAACATCACATTTTCAAAATTCAAATTTCCTGTTTTTATAGTACCAATACCAACAATTTTTCCACCCGTAGGATCATTACCAAAAGCAACACATCCACCATCAATAGGCACAAAATCTTCAAGTTGGGATATGTCACCAGTCATATGTCCAGAGCATCCACTATCCACAATTCCTTGGTCTTTTAGCTTGTCTTGTAGATTGCCTGCATAAAGTAGAGAAATTAGTTTCTCTTTTTAACCCAAGCCATTACTGACTTGGATCTGCCTTGTGCATCAACATAGTTATATTTAGTAAGATCCATTGATGCACTGTTGTTGTTGGAAACTTGAGTTAAAGCATTTGATTTTGGTTTCCAACTCCAACAAGCTGAGGCCTTTACAGCATAAAAATGATTTCCAACAACTGTATTTGGTAACTTTTTAGACACGGCAGTAGAGTAAATTGCCTGTGCAGCAGAGTTTACTCTTGAAGTATCAGCAGACCCAGTTGTTTTATTTTGAAAAGGCCTTTTTGGTTGAGCAGTCACAATTGATCTAGTAGCACCAGATCTCAGTAACACTGCCCTTGGAACCATATTTCTTTTGGGAGGTGAGTGATCTCTTTTTGAAAAGTTTTGATGATTCACTCTTTTGTATTGGTTCCAAACTGGTTTTTGATAGTTAGCACAATTTGCTTTAAGATGCTCAAAACTATCACAGTTAAAACATGCCTTCTTTTTAAGATGAAAATCATTTCCTAATCTGTTTGAGACTAGGCCATTGAAGTTCCTTTGGTTTCCCCTAGGCTTGTTATTGAACCTTTTCATATGATCTCTAGGTATCTCTTGGTACTCAACAACCTTTTTAGACAAAGCATGACCTAACACAGGTTTTAGAAACTTATCCTGATTAATTTTAGGCTTGACAACTTGAGGAATCTCTTCCTTTTTAGCACACTGTGTTAGCCTAGCATCACTCTTTGACACATCAGAACTTTGTGTTGACCTAGTGGTTGGCTCCTCTAATTCATCTTCACTATCTGACACCCAATCTTCAATGATTGGTGCATCAGAATTCATTTTTTCAACCTCTGGTATAACACTAAGTGACTTACTAACTTCTCCTTCAGATTTTATATGCCCTTCAACATCTACAAATGACAGTTCTTTCCCTGGTGGTGCAAGTGCACTTTTCATGGGAGGTGGAACCTCATTGTATCCTATGCCACTATTCTTTCTCATCAGTTGACATTCAACTATGTTTTTATCATGTTCATCAAGTAAAGAAGTAGCATACTTTTGTTTATTGACTCTAATAATGTGCTTATCTTTTTCCTCAATTGCTAAATCTCTAGCTTTTTCAGCCTCAACTAACTTTCTTTTAAGCATTNAGGTGGAACCTCATTGTATCCTATGCCACTATTCTTTCTCATCAGTTGACATTCAACTATGTTTTTATCATGTTCATCAAGTAAAGAAGTAGCATACTTTTGTTTATTGACTCTAATAATGTGCTTATCTTTTTCCTCAATTGCTAAATCTCTAGCTTTTTCAGCCTCAACTAACTTTCTTTTAAGCATTTCTATTTCAGCATTTTTAATTTCAATTTCTCCATCCTGTATGTTCAACCTATCAACATACTCAATCTCACATTCTTTCATATAGTCAAGTTTCCTTTCAACATTATCAATACCTACTTTATAACCTATGTTAAAAGAACAAGAAGATTCATTAGATTCATGTGATACCTCAGAATCTGAGCCAGATGATGAAGAAGCATAAGCCATTAGAGCAAAGTTATGCCCTGTTGTTGTCACTGCAAGCAGACCATGGTTTGGTTCTTCTTGTGCCAAGTCACTCCAGTCATAATCTCCCAAACCATCACAAGACACCAAAGCAGTAGATGGCTTTGATTCTTCTGCAGCCTTCTTGGTCATGTCAACATTCTTCTTGGGAGCTCTGCATTCTCTAGCAAAATGTCCTTTCCTATTGCAGTTGAAGCACTCCATCTTTGACTTGTCAAAACCCTTGGTTCCCTGTGGATTATACTCAAGTTGCCTTCCAGTTCTTTTCAAGAACTTTCTTGCCCTTAAAGTCAGCATAGCCATTTGCCACTTCATATCAATTTCTTCCAGATCATCAGAATCAATGTGATCAGCATCTTGGTTTAGAACTTGAGTAGCTGTGGTGAGATCAGCCAAGAATGCACAAAGAGCAGCATCACTTGCAGTGTCCAAGTTATTAGAACTAGCAGCAGAGATACTAGTGCTAACAGTAGAGACTCCATAAGCAGCAGAGTGACCCTCTGATGAAGTATTGCCTTTGGTAGAAACAAAAGCAATATTTTGAGCTGCTGATGATGAAGTAGACGAATTTGATGCACCCTTCAACTCAGTTTCATAAGCCTTCAAGTTGTTGTATAGATCATCCAAGCTCATTGTATCAAAATCAGCTTTGTTTCTCCACACAACAGTTTGCATGCTCCATTCAGGTGACAGGCTTCTAATAAATTTGAGATTTGTATCTTCTTGAGGGACAATGTATCCAAGAAGCTTTAAATGACTTACAAGCTTTTGGAGTCTGTTGTAAGTACCATCAAGATTTTCTCCACTGGTAGAAGTGAAGTTCTCAAATTGATGCTTCAAAGCATTCTTCCTAGCCTTCTTAGTGGCATCATTGCCACCAAATCTTGTTTCTATAGCTTCCATAAGCTCCTTAGCAGTCTCAATGGGTTCAAAGTCAACCTGAAATTCATTAGGTAATCCCATCATGAGAATACTATGAGCTTTTATCTCCAATTTCATGAGATCATCAGCTTCCTTTCCCTTGATTCCAACTTCCTTGCCATCAACAGTCACTGAAGTTTTAGTACCTTTGACAATAGCATCCCACATCTTGTAGTCAATCATCCGGATGTATTGCCTCATCCTCATCTTCCATATCTCATACTCACCTTGCTTCAGCATAGGAACCTTGGAGGTAGTAACCATATGAGTTTCATCACCCATTGCTTCAGATATGTTAACAGACAGAACTTGAGAGAATGTTTGAGTTCTTCTTGATCACAGCTTCTAGATCACAAGCTCAGATACCACTTGTTGATCCCAGTTGAGCAATTGATCTAGTATTACTATCTTAGATAAACCAAGACAATACTATATAGAAGCTGACTTGCAACAAACTTAATCAATACGCGGAATTTATTGATTAACTTAAGAGGAACACAAACACAATAATATCACCACTTAAACACTTCAATATATTGAATACGAGCACCCTGAATAGTGCTAGGGTTTTGCAACCTTGAAGTGAATACAATGCCAGAATAATTCGTACTCTAGTCTAACCCTAGGATCTCCTTTTATACACCAAGGAACCCTACAGACTTACAAACAACTTCCTACCCAAGAATATGATCTTCTAACATTATAGAATATTACATAATATCTTTACTATAAATACAAATATTCGTACATAAACTTATCACATAAGCAGCAGAGTCTCAGCAGTATTCTTCCAGCAGTAGAGATTTTACACTTAGCAGTAGACTTGACTAGCTAGCAGCAGTGTAGCACCCAGAAGTAGAGTTACTTCAAAACCCAACAGTTGGCTAATCTTATACTCATCTTAGTAGGTTTCAATGTATTGATGGAAAGTTTAGAATACAACGAATAGGGCATCAAATTGATACTTGCACCTAGATCGGCTAAAACATCGCATGTGATGTTGTTTCCTCAAGTGCATGGTATGAGAAAACTTTCGGGATCTCCGAGTTTTGGTGGAATTTTGTTTTGAATGATAGCAGAGCATTCTTCATTGAGAACGGTAGCGGAAATTTGTTCTAACTTGTTTCGATTATTAAGAAGTTCTTTCAAAAATTTCCCGTAATTGGGCATTCCAGCTAGAACATCAACAAGGGGTACATTTATTCTAACTTCTTTGATCATCTTTTCTTAGGGCTTGTAGATAGGGTATTTTTGGTGTGTAAGGTTTTATTGGTTGAACGGTATTTTCTTTGGCTGGTGTTTGGGTTGGTTTTTCTTTAGCTGCTTCTTCTTCAGCTTCTTCCTCTTCCTCATCTTGGTTGATAGGATTATCGGTAGGAACGGGTGGTGGATCATATGAGAGACCACTTCGAGTGAATACAGCATTGATATGCTCATTTCTGGCTTGTGGTGGACGATAACTCTTATCGTTAGATCCAGACGGTTTTGGATTGGATTGGGTGTTACTTTGTAATGTACCAGGAATTCGAGAAGAAAATTGATCAGAAAGTCTACCAAATTTTTGTTCAAGATCCTGGATAGAAGCTTGATGATTTTTCTGACCTTGCTCAACTTTGGTTTTGAGATTGAAAAATTGAGTTTTTACAAACTCATTTGTGGATCTTTGAGTAGTTACGAAATCTCGCATCATTTTTTCGAAATCAGACTCTTCCTTTTTATCGGAATTTGATGGGTTTGGATTGTCTGTTCGAGGTTGAGAATCACGGTTGTTATCCCTTTGTTGGCGGTCTTGCCAATTTCCAGAACTTCTTCCATAATAATTACCACGATGTCCTTCTTGGACATAGTTGGATTCCCCTTCGATGGGTCTATTCATAGGTTGGTCATCACACTCGGACGATGTGTGATTTCCTCCACAATTATTACAGCCATCTCGCATTTCTTTCATTTCTCCTTTTGTATCTTTGTATTGCGAGTCGATTTTAGAAGTCAAGGCTTCTAGTTTCTCCATGAGTTTCGAATTATCTGAACTTTCGGCAAAAGCAACGGTTTTTCGCATGGGTTTGGTTTTGGAATCTTTTGACCAATCGAGTTTAAGGAGTACTCGATCTTCGAGAAGTTGATATGCCTCGTTAGGAGTTTTGTAAAGAAAAATTCCTCCGGCATCAAGGATTGCTTGGGATGCTTCATCAAGACCATGATAAAAGATTTGGATTATTGTTCCTCGTCCTAAATTATGACCATGACAACTTCGAAGCAAATCTTTCATGCGAAGCCAAGCTTCGACAAGAGATTCATTAGGATTTTGTGTGAAAGCACGGATTTCTCCCATTAGTCTATCATACATGGCAGGTGGAAAGAATCGGCTTACAAAAGCTTGCCTCATCGCCTCCCAATTATTGATAGTTCCTGGGGTTAATTCGTTATACCATACTTTGGCATCTCCGGCGAGTGATGATGGAAAAAGTTTGAGCTTAATAGCATCGACATTGGTATCTCCATAACGAAACATGCCACAAATTTCAATGAATTCGGCAATGTGTTTATGCGGATCGGCCCGCGAACGGCCATCAAATTGACGGTCTTTGATCATAGAAAGATGGTGACCTTTAACGGTAAAGTTTTCACCAAGGTCGGCAACAACAATAGCAGCTCCAGGAGTGGGTGCTACGGTTCGATTGGCGGCCCACATGGGTTGATCGTCAGCCATGGGTATTGGTTTAAAAAGATCGGAAATCGGATGTTCGTCGGAAAGATTATCAAACCAATTAAGAATAGATGAAGATCTCTTCTTACGAAACAAACTTTCGGGATTGGATAAAGGTGTACTAAGCTTTTTAGTAGTGGAACGAGTGTTCATACAACTACCAAGAAAATCGAGGCAATTTCCTAAACAAACGAACTAAGTAAAATAAAATTTTTTGAAACAGAAAGTCTATCCGAATCGGTTGGATGCCAAACCGATCGGATGGATGCTACGGTAAAATAAAAAACTGGGAAACCGATCGGCTGGATGCTTCTGATGAAAAATATTTTTTTTTTAGAAAACGAACACGAAAAGAAACGGACTTTTAAAACTTAAAAGAAACACAATCAAAATCCCCGGCAGCGGCGCCAAAAACTTGATGTGCGTTTTGTTAGTGCAAGTTTTAAATTTATAAGGGTGAATTACCGAATCTAGAAACAACACATACGAGCAAGTGTACTCGTCCGTTATAGCAAGATATGATGGTAAGTCGGGATCGTTCGCAGGGATTTGTGAGTGAATCAAAATATAAGTCTAAAAGTAAATCTCTAATGTACGCAAATAAGATAATAAGCAAATTCAATAATTTAAAAACTACACTTGTTTAGACTAGTTTTCTACTTAATGACACACATGATTGTGATAACTTTTGATAACATGTTGGTTGTGATAATTAGATGGTGGTCTAATCTATTGTTTCTACAAGTTAAACCTTCGTCAAGATTTTAGTTCATAAAAACAAGCTTTAGGTGTAAACCAATCAATTCAAGATCAATCCAAGGTTCATAAGGTATGGTGATTATCTTAAACACAAGAACAAACTCTTATTATAAATCAAATACTCTTAGGAAATGGTCAATACAAAAGGTAACCCATTCATAGACAAAAAGGTTACAATTGTTTATAAACATCTAAACTTTCGTCCAACTAAAGGTTTACAAACAATCCGATTTGATGTTATAAAAGCATTCTCATTACAATCATACTTCTTGTTTCTTTGTTTAGTCAAGAATAATTATGGTGAAAAACAATCATTCATAGACAAATGATTATAACTAGTTGAATAATACCAAATCTTTCGACCCTTGAAACTATTATCAATTAGTTAACCTTGAATCAACAAATGTCACTATGAAACTTAGGTGATTGACTTGAAATTGAATTAAAACATGTTATCACAATCATACTATCACTAAGCATAAAACATCATCAAAACAAGTGTAAAAAGGCTACTAGCCACTCATAGCAAACATGCAAATAAACTCAGAACATTTGACATTAGAATCCATGGTTTTAAGTCTTACAATGTTTTGAAATTGATAACAAATGACAAGGTATTGATAACGTAAGTATTGGTGATGATTTCTTGAGATTTTTGGCCTCCAAATGTTGCTTCCTTGGTCCTCCAAAGTTCCTGGTTCTTTCTGCACGAATTTTCCTTCTTTGAGAGCTAGATGATGATAGTAAATGAGAGTAGTAATGATAGTAATTGATCTCTTGAATTGTGTGTTGAATGTTGTACTCTTGGGTTCCTTTTAGGCTTGTTAAATACTCCTAGTAATGAATAGGGACATAAATGCTGGAGCTTGGACAACAAGACACTAAGAAGGGCCTAGAACAATGGGACAAAAGGCCAAGATTCGTGCACAAGAAGTTGGTAAAATCAGGCAGTGAACTCTATCCGATCGGTTGCAGGTTGGCACCGATCGGATGGTGGTGGTAATTCTGGCCATCCAATCAGATGGACTCCAACCGATCAGATGGTAAGTTCTGTGTAACTTTGATGTTGACTTTTCTTGTGTAGATCTTTATGCTCTATCCAAACTTGATTAACTCTGAACTTTGGAACATTGAAATGACAAAAACTTAGGTTCTCCTTATGAAATGCGTCACAGATTGGACTTTGAACTTGGGAATCTTCGTGTAATCGCATATACTTCATTTTCTTCACTTTTTCTCCGTTTTTCCTACATTTGGCTACATATGCTACAAAAACATACTTTGATACGATTTAGTGGCAAAATCATATAAAAATAACCAAATAACATACACAAAAACACTAATAACGTTTCTAAAAACATGTTAACTTTGAGCGTTATCACACCCTTAGACCTATTAGAGTAGCTTTTCAATCCTAACGACACTATTCCCCTAGAGAACGATCAATCCCCCGGTACTTGCCACTACACTATACTACATCGGTCAGGTACACAGCCTGGTGGGGATTGCAAGCTTCTCAAGATCCCTTGAGAAGTAAAACCTTTTTGCGAGGGTGCAATCTCACGCATCAAAGTTTTTGGCGCCGCTGCCGGGGAATTGTTATTGTTTAGGTTAAATTTTTATTTTATTAGGTCTACTCGCTAGATTCCTTTCTAGTGAGATTTTTATTTTATTTTTCTAGGTTTTCTTTAGTCTATCTATTTTCTTCGTGTTCTTGTTTGTAACTATTACCATCCGCCAACATGGAAGGTGGTAATATCCTTGATCCCAACAACCCACCACAACCAAACCAACCTCCTAGAGCTCATACCTTAGGAGAGTATTCCCGACCTAGCCACCAAGGCTATCAAAACACCCTTGAGCTCACTCAAGGAGCCAATGTGTCTCCCTTGCGATCCGACACCATCCGGTTGGTGCAGAGCGGATGTGCATTCCATGGACTTCCTTCCGAAGATCCAAATCAACACCTCAAGGACTTCCTAAAGATGGTAGACTCTATAGACCTTGATGTTGACACTCGAGAGAGCACCCGATTACGTCTCTTTCAATTCTCTCTGCGAGACCATGCTAGTCAGTGGCTAGAGCGTCTACCCGCAGGATCCATCACCTCTTGGGATAATCTCACCTCTCGCTTCCTAGCTCAATTTTTCCCACCGGGAAGAGCCACAAAGTTAAGGAATGATATCTTGGCGTTCCAACAACGTCAAGGCGAAACGCTCTACGAGGCATGGAATCGATTCAAGGACTTACTTCAAAATGTCCCTCATCATGGCATAGATCTTTGCATTTGTAGTTATTTGGGTTAGTTGACTAGCAACTAATTCCGCCCTCTCCTTCAAACCCAAGATTTTTACTTGCTTTCAAAAAATATAAAAACACAAAAAGAATCTTCCTTCACCCTTAGACCTATTAGAGTAGCTTTTCAATCTTAACGACACTATTCCCCTAGAGAACGATCAATCCCCCGGTACTTGCCACTACACTATACTACATCGGTCAGGTACACTGCCTGGTGGGGATTGCAAGCTTCTCAAGATCTCTTGAGAAGTAAAACCTTTTTGCGAGGGTGCAATCTCACGCATTAGATATGTTGGCCCATTCAAGATCCTTGAGAGGATTAGTCCAGTGGAATACAACCTTGAAGTACCCGAAGAACTTAGTAGAGTACACGACACCTTCCATGTATCGAACTTGAAAAAGTGCTTATCGGATGAAACTCTTGTCATCCCATTAAAGGAAATCCGAATCGACGATAAGTTGAACTTTATTGAGGAACCCGTCGAAATTATGGATAGGGAAGTCAAGCGACTTAAGCAAAGCCGCATTCCCATTGTCAAAGTCAGATGGAACTCTAGAAGAGGACCTGAATTCACCTGGGAGCGCGAGGATCAAATTCGTGCCAAATATCCACACCTATTCGACAAATCAACCCCAAACACCGACTCAACACTGGATTCCGGGACGAATCCAATCTAACAGGTGGGTACTGTAATATCTCTTAATTTTCCCATGTCATTTATTAATGCTAAACACATATTACATTTTTAAGCACCTGATGACAAAGCCACTTTTGCGGCCCAAATTATTACTTTTATAAACATACCACCCGTATCACCGATAGTCACTTTTGAATATCACCCGATGCATGAATTTAAACACCTATGTTGACATAAATAATGCATAAAAATGTTATTTATATTTTTTGATATCTCTACATTTTGACGATCACAAAATGTAAAATCATTAAACATAAGATTACTACGTAAACAAGTATTAAGCTAGTTTATATCATTATATCCAACTTAATCACTTAAGGTATGAATAAACAAGTGCTTAATACATCTCATGATCAAATGGGTATTTAATTAATTACTACAAAGTTTATTTAATTATATAAACATATTATATATTTTTGAAAAACAATTTTGGTAATAAAGAAAAATGTTTTAATCATACTAAATATATGAATTCAAATTTTTAAACCAAAATCATTTAGTTTTTCACCAAATAAACTTTCTCCACTAAAGACAAAAGATCTGGCCGTTACAGTAGGCCGGCCCCCTTTATTATAAGGGGCGGTCCCCTTAATTTTAAGGGGACCGGCGATGAATTAAGGGGACCGGCACGCTCCTGTGTCAGATTTTGTCAGAATTTTTCCCCTATAAATACCACCTTAAATCTTGTATTTTTCCTCACCTTTTGCACGAAAATTTCAGATCTAAAATCTCTCTAAATATCTTCCAAAACCCTTTGATCATTAGATTACTAATCCTTGTTTCAAGTGATTCAATCCCTTCACATCCATCCTCATTCAAAGTGCAAAAGAAGAATACTCCTTCAACAAACAAAGCTCAAGAAGTATTGTAGTATAGTTGTGTATATTGTGTACATTATTTGTGAAGTTGTGTTGTGCTTGTAATAAGTAGTTTAGGAGAAGTAGAAGTTCTGTAGGGAGAAGAAGTTGTGTAAGTAGTGAAGTTGTAAAGAAGTAGTGACGAAGTCGTGGTGTGCTCAAGTTGTGTAGAAGTTGTGGTGTGTTGTGAGATTGGTTCTAGCTAGGATTAGAACCCGACCTCTAGCTTTGTGTCGTTAAGCCGGTGTAAGCGAAAGTTGTGTAAGGTTTCTCTGCCACAAGGGATTTTGTTGACACAGTGAAGAAAACTCTCGAGTAGGTGACTCGGGGAGTGGAGTAGGAACAAGGAAGGTGACCTTGTAGCCGAACCACTATAAATACTTGTGTTGTGGTTTGATCTTTCTAACTCTTTCCTTTCATTACTTATTTACTTACATAATATTAGCTTAGTTAGTTAGTAATATCTATTGGTACAAGTCTTGAAATCACATAAACTAGAATCGAAGTTTTTAAAACAAACTTGTTTTTCACAAATTTTAAAACGGACGTAACACTATTCAACCCCCCCTTCTAGTTTTCCACAATTGGTATCAAGAGCCACGTCAAACAAGATTTTTAAATATTGTATTTTAAAACTTGAATCGATCTATGGAATCGGAAAAATATTTAGAATGGCAATCTATGCAAAGACCACCACTATTTGAAAGTGATGGATTTTTATATTGGAAAAATCGATTCGAAACTTATGTGAAATCAAAGGATCTAGATCTTTGGCATGTTATTACTAATGGTGATTTTCTTCCTTTACAATATAATTCGGAAACTAAAAAGGATGAACTTGTTTCTTATGAAAAACAAAGCGAT
>LBNU01001322.1:0-11704 GCA_014162995.1 Artemisia annua
GCATTAGTGTCTTAAGATATTTCTTCTGCAAAGCATCATATACACCTGCAAAAACAAGAAATCGCTTATCACCAAACAGAAGCATAAAACAAATCGAAAAAACTAAGGCTGGAAAGAACATAAGAATATCGAAAGTGTTATACCTTTCTCCATCCAGTCAATTAGTCGTCTAGACTCGGCATCCATAAGCTTTTTGATCTTCACCTATGTTGATGACAATTTATAAACATAGCCAATTATCAGGTCAAACCTCTTAACCTGAAAAAGATCTTAGCGAGAATAATCTTGGTAATTACCTAAGGCGGGCACATTCTTATCACTGAAGTATTTCTCTGAAAAAGGCCTCTGATATAACTGATATCAAATATCGCTATGCGTAGTAGGTTCCTTGTCTGTTTTGAAACAAATGAATCATGAGATACTGTAACTGATATATCTCAAACAAAAATAGTAATCTAATAGGCTCCACATTTTATACAGTAATAAAATCACTACTAGCAAATCGAGAAAATCCGTTTATACAGTAATAAAATCACTACTAGCAAATCAAGATTCAAAAGTCAAATTATAACAAGAACAGATACATTCAATAAGATTGCACGGTCTGTATCATAACTACAACAACAAAAACTATCATACGCTAAACGAATCGCAATGATCACAAAATCAAGCAATAAGAAATTTGCATTTAAGCTGAAAAACAACTACTATACACATAACTGAGATCATCGTCAATATATTCTCATCAAAATTACAAACGGACTAAATCACAAACACCTGGTGTGCTACATTAAAAATCAATAAATTGATTTTATAACCTAAATTAAACTCTACAACTACATTAAAACAGAAAACATAAAACTCTCAAACAAACAAATTAAGGTAACTAGGGCAAATTACGGCATACCTTTCAAAATTAGGGCAAATTAGGGCAAACTGATGTCGAGTGTTTTGAGATGGGAAATTAGGGCGGGAGTGTTTTGAGAGTTTTCAGAGGGGTTTGAGATGGGAAATTAGGGGCGGGAGTGTTTTGAGAGTTTGAGATGGTAAATTAGGTTTGAGAGGTTTGAAAAGGTTTTGAGAGTTTGAGAGGGGAAAATTAGGGCGGAAATGTTGAGTGTTGGAGCGGGAAGTTTTTTTGGCCAAAAAAAAAAACGAGGCAGATGGGAAAAAAAACATAGATGACCCCTATTTAGGACGAAGCAAAACGAGCGTCATCTAGCAGGCTAAATTTTAACTGATTATGACCCTATGTTATGACGCTTCTGAAAACGAGTCATCCCCAATAATAAATTTACTCGTTATGACTCTTATTTTATGACTTTGCTATTTGCGCGTCATCTTGTAGCGTGCGTCATAAAATGCGAGTCAAGGATAGACCTTTTTCTAGTAGTGTCCATTACCACAACTGATTCAACAAATAAAAGAAAGTTGACACACATGTGATATTACAGGTGATATCATCTGTGATATTGCAGGTGATATCACATTATCACCTGTGATATCACATTTGATATCACCTGTGATATCACTTATGATATCAAATGTGATATCACCTGTGATACAACTGAGAAACCAGGCAATACAGAAAAGGAGACATGCTTATGTTTACAATATACCTTTACTTTTATCAATATCTGGAGATGGTTTCAAAAAATCGCTTGTCACTAGAATTGCATTTACAATTTTCTTTTTAGATACCAACACATTGTATGCAATTTTTATGTCTAAAGCCTTATTAACATAAACTAACCGTTTAAAGCTTCTATCGTGTCCAGATGTGCATAAATATCAGCTTCTACATTTTTTTCAAAAAGCAAACATTCAATCTCTCATGTTAAACGAGAATATATACACACACTAAAACTCACATCAGATATACTAGTTATCAGTACACGTGCTCATTATCACAGGTGATATACTACCAAAAACTGAAATAAAACCACTACAACTGTTCATCATCACAGATGTTATACTACGAAAAACAGAATAAGTTTACTACAACTGTTATATCACTGATGATACTATACATATGATACAAAGCAGATTTAAAACATCAATCAGAAGTAAAAATATCACTCCAATGCAGTTAAAAAAAACAAAACAAAAAAAAACTAACAGCTTAATTAATAAGCAAAATTGCATGACCGGATAACAAGATCATCAAATATTTGTCACTCACACATTTCATCAAACACTTGGTGTGCATCGATATATACAAAACTTGTTATATCAGTCCTATGTATCATTCTTTGATAAACAGCAATAACATTGATAAATAAGCACCAAATCATAAATAAGCACAATATAACAATAAAATAAGTAGTTTGAATCACCGTACCATCATTTCGATACTCATTAGGTTCATTTTGAACCATTTTTTTTTTCATGTATCTGCTTGTACACTCGTCGATTATTTCATTATTATGTTTTTTTTTATATTAACGGTTAAACTCGGTTTGATTTTGAGTTTTTTTGGTAGTTTTGAGTTTGGTTAGAGAGAGAAAGTGAGATGTTGTGGATAGTAAATTTGGATAATGATCAGGTTTGTGTAGGGGTTGGTGAGGTTAGAGAATGACGAAATTACAAAACTAGTCCCTTCGTGTTTTTTATTATTAAAGTTTGTGTAAAACCCAAAATTTCAAAATGTGCATAATGACCGAAATGCCCCTAATGCTTCAAAATTCAATAAAACACTTCTATAAAATCCCAAATAAATCCCAAACACTTGAAAACTAGCAATATATGATATATAATAATTTTTCATAAACATTACACTATTTATAAAGTGTCCTAAAAATATTTGTTACATTTTGATAATATGTGTGGATCCGATTTTAATTATTAACTTTGTATATATTTTAATTAAAATGATAAATTAAAGATAAACACCAAGCTAAGTATGGAAATTGAAGAAAATCAGGAAATTGATTTATTTCCCCCTCATTTGGCCGAAATTCCCTTCCCCTCCTCCTTATGTACATGGTTTGTAATCATTTTCCCCTATTTACCAAATTAAAACCCTAAAACAACCAAAAATCCATATGACGGCTAGAAACTTTTATGAGGCTCCAACCTATTTTTCCTGGACGTGTTATAAGCCATAGAGGTTGAGAAAAATAGTGGTGAAGGCTGTGGAGTGATCGGGGGTTCGTGTGCATTTTTTTGGTTCGTATATTGTAGCCAAGAAGAGGAAAATTGGTTCTCCTTGTTCTTATCAATCCAACCACTTTGGGTATTTTTATATCATCCCTTTTACCCTTTATAATCTGTATAAAATCATGAATTTGATCCATGCACATTATTTTGGCCATACGAATTAAAATGAAATAAAAACCCTAAAAATATTTTAATTGTACAATCGGCCTATATGAATTTTTGGTGGCTAGATCTAATTTTTTTACTATGTCATTACGTGTATATAACATGTATAATATGTGGTTACAATTATTTGAAGCTTATGGTAATTCTTTTGATTTATTTGTTGTCAATCTGATCGAAATATATGAATAAAATAGGGCATAAATACTAAGGTTAGGGTTTTGACATTTTTATTTGATATAATGAATGTTTTTAAGGTCAAATTAATGATTGGTAATGATTGGTCAATTTTAGGGTTAGGGTTTGTTAATTAAATGTAATATCGATTGGATTTTAAAATGTGTAGGGTATGTTTTTTAATTTTATAAACTTGAGGGATATTTTTGTAAGTTATTTTAGACTAGGGGAGTATGAATAAAATGATAATGAGGGTGTTTTGTGTAAATTTTGTTATTTGGAGGTTTAAATGTTAATTATATAATTTATATTAATTCGATTTGTATTTAATAAAATTAAGGGGTGTGTTTTGTAAAATTATGAAATTAAAGGGGCTGTTTTGAATAGATATTATATTAAGGGCTGAAATGGTATACTTTTGATAATTAAGGGTTATAAGTGTTAATTTAAATTAAACATGGTTGTAATTGTAAATTAAATATCAAAAAGGACATATTTGGTAAATAATATAACTTAAGGGTTGTCTTTGTCATTTTGTATATCTCGGCCTAATTAAAGTAAAGGGGCTAGAATTGTCATTTTGTGGTAATATGTGGACTTATATGGTTATTTGGTTAATTATGTGGTTTATATGTTAATTAGATAATTAAAAAGGTTTGAATTGTAAATATGATAACTAGAGGGACTAAAAATGTAAATATGGATATATGAGGCATGTTTCGACCTAAAAATGAGGTAGGGACTATTTGTGACATTTTTATAAAGTTATGTGACTTATGTGTTGTATTATATTAGTTAATGGTTTAATATGGAAAATGGGATAATTAAAGGATTATTATATAACTTTGTAAACTAAAGGGTGTAAAGTGTAAAATTCACATATTTGGCATTCTTGACTTGTGTTGATGTGTTATAATGAGAATATTTTCATTTGTGACCCTTAACTTGTTATTTTGACACTTTTAACCCTAAAACATATTAAATAACATTAAGAAACCCTAATTTCGGAAAACGTGTATAAAATGAAATCCTTGACTTATGTGAACATGGGAACTTGATTTAATGATAAAACTAACTTATATGAATATGTTAATATATGGAAACTTGCTAATTTTGGAAATCTGCTAATTATGGAAACCTGCTATTTATGAAAAGTACTATTTATGGATACCGTACCTTCTAAAACTGGAAACCTTCTAAATAAAGAAACTTACTAAAAATAGAAAGTCTTCTAAAATGCTTACACTACTTAAAGTGGGAAGTTACTAAATATGGAAAGTTACCTAAAATAGAAAGCTGCTAAATATGGAAAGCTACTAAAAATGTAAAGATAACTAAAAGAGGTAACTTACGTGATTTGGACTCTTCTTGATTCGTATCCATTCTCTTCTAGGTTTGGTGAAGCGGGAGTGATCCGACTCTCTTTGTTTGATTGTGACCTTGCTTTTGCGTTTGGACTAAGGTACAAATATTCCGTACTCTTTCAGCAAGAGTGCACACTTTCTCTCTCTTAACTTTGTCTTTGATTTGTTATCGTGTTATGATTCCGTTTGGTCTTAGTTATGATCCTTCGTACTTGGCTCTATGATTGATGTGTTCCACCGGTATTGTGATCCAATTGTTATTCGTTTGGACTCTTATGGTATGGTGTTGACATGACCCGTTCGATAACCTTTCGTGACCTCAACCTTTGAACCCTTGGGGGACTTTGAATGTTCTTTGGGATATTATAACGGGAGGTGAAATCTCTTTTCTTAAAATTATGACATGGAAACATTTAAAGGAGAAATTATTTTATAATGACACTTTTAATATGATTTAAGACTAATCTTATATGGGATTTTATAAATTCATGAAGACCACTTTTAAAGAATATCTTGTGAAAACCGTTATTAAAGAATCACCTTTATAAATGTCATCTTTTGGAAGATCGTTTCTAAATGAACTTTTGTTATAAACCTTTTAAATGGGATTGTACTACGAACCTTTTAAACAAGTGATGAGAACCTGCTAAATTGATCTTTTGTTTTAAACTCTCATTATGACCCTTTTAATCATGAACTATGGGACTTTGGAACTTGGAATAATGAACCCTGTGGATTGGAACCTTGGTTTTGACCTCTCCATTTTGACCCGTTGATATT
Source organism: Artemisia annua (assembly GCA_014162995.1). NCBI lineage: Eukaryota > Viridiplantae > Streptophyta > Magnoliopsida > Asterales > Asteraceae > Artemisia > Artemisia annua. The sequence goes on from LBNU01001322.1 coordinate 5,643, forward strand.
ACACCTTTGATATAAACCTTTGATATTGAACCTTTGATAACGAACCTTTGATATTGAACCTCTGACATTGAACCTTTGATTATGACTTGGCACTTACACTTTGTTATTGAACTTTGACTACGTGACCCTTCAGTATTTACCTAGGTATTACTTGTTGTGGAGTAGCCACAACCATAGCATTGATGCACCAATGTTATGTACTCTAGTGTGGTTGGAGAGATGTACCACACCATCCCTGATTTTGTTATCGACTACTGCTATGCTTATGATTGGCCTGCAGGGGCGTATGGATGCATCCTAGATTTGATTGATTGATTGATTGTTTGATTGTAACTACTATATTGACTATATGGATATATATTACATTGTTTGGTGACTGGGTATGCGTGCATTGCAACCCCTCACAAATTGGGAGTTGATCACATATTGGATTGGATTGTATATTGATCAGGCCTGGGGTAAAATACTGATTCTACATACATTACATCTTACCTTTAACCTTGATATCTTTTGATTAACCATTTGACACCATATGTAATCCATCTTCATATTCCTTTGATTATTCCTTACTTTATTGTATTGCTTTGTTATTTGTTGATATCTGTTCACTGAGCTTTTTATGCTCAGCCGCTTCCTTTTCCATACGGCAGGTTTAGTTGGAAGCTGGGTTATGGACGAAGGTTTTGCTTTTGGGCTTAGAAGACTTTACCCTATTAGATACTTGCTGGACTTAGAGATGTTTAGAAGTAGTTTTGTTTTGGGCTTAGTATTGTTGTTGCCCTTTTGTACCTTGTACTTTGTTTTGTTTCCCTTTGTAACCCTTGTAAGTTTTGTATTAGTATTGTATATCCGTTTCACTTGTATTCTGATTTGACTCCATAATGTTACACTTTAGCCCTTTTTGGGTTAGGGTGTTACATTTTGTCTTTTTGATCCAACGGTTAGGATATATCCCTCGGTATGCAGGGATTTTTGAGTTTCTAAAATAAAGTGACTCAGAGAAATTAAACATGGGACAAATCGTATGAAAAGTGAGAAAAGTTCAAATGCATACTCTTATTTTGGTGCATACCAAGGGACTAATCTCCACCATCTATCTAGTTTGATCTAATGGTGGAATTAACCTAAGATTAAATATGGAAACCTAAGTCCATGTTTTTCCCCTTTTTTCTTTGTCTTTGTCTATTTTTTCTAATTAACGTTTTTTCTTCTTCTTTTTTTTTCATTTTTTTTGTCTTTTTTGTAATTCACTTTTTTCACGTTTTTTTATTTATTTTTTATTTTTTTGTCTTTTTTACAAATTCACGTTTTTTTTGTCTTTTTTTCTATTTTTTTTATTTTTATAATTAACATTTTTTTCCCTCCGCTTTCATACGTTTTCGTCTGTTTTCATACGTTTTCGTCTGTTTTCAAACGTTTTCATCCGTTTTTTAAGCTTTCATCTACTTTTAAACAATTTCGTCAATTTTTACACGTTTTCAACCGTTTTCAAACGTTTTCATTCGTTTTTATACGTTTTCGTCCGTTTTCATACGTTTATATACGTTTCAGTCCGTTTTCAGACGTTTTTGTCCGTTTTCATACGTATTTATACGTTTTTGTCCGTTTTCAAACTTCTTCGTCCGTTTTTTACGTTTTCGTCTCTTTTCAAACGTTTTCGTCTCTTTTCAAACGTTTTCGTCTGTTTTCGTTCGTTTTATACGTTTTCATCCGTTTTCAAACGTTTTTGTTCGTTTATATACGCTTTCATCCATTTTCATGCGTTTATATACGTTTTCATCCGTTTTCAGACGTTTTTGTCCGTTTACATACGTTTTCGTTCGTTTTTTACGTTTTCGTCCATTTTTTTACGTTTTCATACGTTTTCGTTCGTTTTCTTACGTTTTTGCCCGTCTACGTCCGTTTTCATACGTTTTCGCCTGTTTTCTTATGTTTTCTTTCGTTTTCATTNGTTTTCATTCGTTTTTATACGTTTTCGTCCGTTTTCATACGTTTATATACGTTTCAGTCCGTTTTCAGACGTTTTTGTCCGTTTTCATACGTATTTATACGTTTTTGTCCGTTTTCAAACTTCTTCGTCCGTTTTTTACGTTTTCGTCTCTTTTCAAACGTTTTCGTCTCTTTTCAAACGTTTTCGTCTGTTTTCGTTCGTTTTATACGTTTTCATCCGTTTTCAAACGTTTTTGTTCGTTTATATACGCTTTCATCCATTTTCATGCGTTTATATACGTTTTCATCCGTTTTCAGACGTTTTTGTCCGTTTACATACGTTTTCGTTCGTTTTTTACGTTTTCGTCCATTTTTTTACGTTTTCATACGTTTTCGTTCGTTTTCTTACGTTTTTGCCCGTCTACGTCCGTTTTCATACGTTTTCGCCTGTTTTCTTATGTTTTCTTTCGTTTTCATTCCTTTTAATACGTCCATTTTCATCCATTTTTTATACGTTTTTTTTCGTTTCTAGACGTGCTTTTACGCATTCATACATTTTCGTCTATTTTCGTACTTTTTCGTCCGTTTTCTTACGTTTTCGCCCATTTTCATACGTTTTCGTCTGATTTCATTCGTTTTCATACGTTTTCGTCCGTTTTCTTTTATTTTCGTCCATTTTTCATATGTTTTTGTCCGTTCATACGTGCTTTTACGCTTCATACGTTTTCGTCCATTTTCATACGTATTCGTCCATTTTCTTACGTTTTCGCCTGTGTTTCTTACGTTTCTGAATATTACAAATGATATTCATAATATCACTTGTGATTTTCTAAATATAACTTGTGATTTTCTTAGGTTTTAGTCCATTTTCTTACGTTTTCCATACGTTTTTGAATATCACAATTGATATTCAACGTATCACTTGTGATTTTCTGAATATCTATCACTTGTGGTTTTCTGAATATCACTTGTGATTTTCATGTTACAAAACATTAGTTAAAAATCAGTTGTGATATTCAGAAAATCACTTTTAATATTCAGAATATCACTTGTGATATTCTGAATATCACAGAATATCACTTATGATATTCAGAATATCATTTGTTGTACTCAAAATATCACTTGTGATATTCAGAAAATCAAAGAATATCACATGTGATTAGGGATGGCAATGGGTCGGGTTCGGGGCGGGTTTTAGTGAACCCGTACCCACACCCGTTTATAATATCCAAACTCGTACCCGACCCATTACCCGTCAGATACCCGTTTAATATTATCCATCGGTTTTTCGGGTTTCCTTACGGGTATCTGTTATTCCCAATTGAATATTATATGGACAAAATGACGGTATTTGTTATTCCTGATTCGGTGATGGTGATGTAGGAGTACATGGCATGGTAGAGTAGGAGTAACAAGTGCGGAACACATCTTTTGCGATGCATTGCCTGGAATGTCCTTACGACGTACGGATAGGGAGAGGTCTGGTTCCTGGAATGAACGGAAGCAGCATGGAGGTAATGATGATGTGGGTGCACGCAACACAGGAGGATGGTGTAAAAGAGATATCTTGTGGGGTAGGGGCCAACCGTCGTCCTCATAAGAAGGGCCTCGGAGTCCTCCCGAGCTGTCCACTAAGTGGTGACTGAGGTGCTGGAGATGTGGGTGATGCCAACAGGGTGCTGGATGAACTGGTAATGGGAAACAGCGCAGTGGTGACATAGCCATCCGGGGATCTCAGTTGTCTGACGAAGGAGTATGATGGGATGTGAATCTGTAGCAATAAACTCTGTCGTGGACAAACAATATAAAATGAAGATGAAGAACCCGTGTAATGAAATCTCATAAAATGAATATGCACTGAGTATGATGTAATGATGAGATGTTACTATGGGGTAGTTTATAGTCTAGGGTACTAAGGCACAACCCTTTTTACAGTTCGCTGATAACTTTGGCTCTGGGTACCATCTGTCACACCCTGAATTTACCGTGTTATATGGCAGCTGGAATGAAATACCCTGGGTGTAACGATCATGGGCATCTCATACAAGTTATATTTTGGAACGACCTAGAAGTTCGTTTTGTAAATAGCAACGTTTGATCATTTTGTGGAAACTAGAAGGGGGGTTGAATAGTTTACCGCTTTTCGTTAATATATCTTTTGAAAACTATCCGTTTTAATCAAAGATTATACTTGACGTTTTACTTTAAGGATGTGAATTGAAATACTGTTGGACCAACTCAAGAGGACAAATATGTAAGTACTAAACACCAATATGTAAAAACATGCACTCAGGAGAGGGTAGAACGAATCAAACCAACAACACGAATTGTTTATCGTGGTTTCGGCACAAAGACCTCACTTGGTCCGTTGGCCCCTACGTCCACCGCCCCCGAGTGATCCAACTCGAGGAGTGTTTCAAGCGACTAGTCAACAGAACTCCTTTCCTCGTGGAGAAAACCTTTCTACATTCGTCGCTTACCACTTTATCCGGGTTACAAAGCTATGATACGAGTTCTGAGTTGCGAGGTAGAACCGAACCTATACGGTCGCCTATTCCTTTTTCCGACACAAGGCTAAGATGTCGAGTTCTTTACCCAAGGGTACAACACTCCCAATAGTTCTTTTACAAGGGTACAACAACTCGCCGACACACTATGTATTTTGAGGGCCTGAAAATATAACCGATTCACTTGATACACATACCGAGCATGAAGTATAACACTACCAAGCTGGTATCTACATGACCAAGCTAAACAAGTCTTGCAACTTGTGATGGTTGAAACTTGTAACTTCTTGAATGGGATTGTGATCTCCCTTGGACTACATAAGAGATCACACAAGTAGGTAGATTCTGAGATCTATGAGAGAAAATATGCTGAAAATATGTTTCCTAAGGTGATAAGGAATTTTCTTGCAAGTTGACTTTGATTTCATACTAAGAACAAGGATATCAACTCTGGCGCCCGGCGGAACCTTCACGAAAGGGTTCGCCCGTTGAACTCGAGGGTTCCGGGCCAGGTCTGATTAGAACTCACAACCTTGACAACAAAGTAAAAAACACACTACAAAACAAAATGTTCAAAGTACAACATCAATCACATAGGTATGGCATTGACTCCATGAAGAGAGTTCTTCCATGCAATCATCAATGCCAAAAGAGGAGCAAACCACACCAATGCACTTAAATCATGTATTGATGGAGATGTGACAGTAAAATGATGACACAAATATGGATGGCAAGACTATGATTACACACAAATGATAACTAAATGAAAAAGAATGCAATAGAAACACTACAATATAAACCATGATGATAGACCACAAACACAATATACAAACATGCAAGAACTCTATACAAACACATGCAAAATGTACAGCAATTCAATAAAAACATAAAAGTATTGAGAAGTACACACAACACAATTATTAATCCTTAATTGCATAATCGAACAAAGAACTAGTATAGCATGATGTGAACCTAGGACAAAACACATGGAAATAATAAGTATACGAGCATGACATATTACGCAATTACCAAATGCTACGCAACATCATGCAATCATAATTGTTAACTTAAATGCGATAAACACATGAATGCCTACTTCCCTAAAGCTGTGCCAAACAGACAAAACAGCAATGAACAATAGTAAGACGACACAACTGATAAAAATACTAAAGACCAAGCAATGAAGCCAACAGAACACGTATACATGAGCACGACTGCATACTTGAACTGCTTGATGTGACACTCTAATCAAGTCAGAGTCCATCATCAACTTTAAGAGGGCTAGACGTTCATGCCTAATACAAGCACATGCAAGGCTCCCACGCACACTGAACTAGTGAAGACAAGCAAGTTATTAAAAAGACCTACAACTCACATCAATTACATTACGCCTAGGCATATGATTACCCATGTACAAGATCAAAATAATCCCGAAAAAATCAAACATAATCCAATACTGAATAAATCTTCTACCCAAAGACTAAACATTAAAACATTAAAACAATATAAAAACAAAGTCTACACTTTAAATAGAAATGCAAAAAGCCTATAGTTATACACAAAACTTATGAACACAAAAGTGAATGTTTTTATTCACAAAGCTAAAGTTATGCTAAATGCTTGTCC
>LBNU01001323.1:10864-35043 GCA_014162995.1 Artemisia annua
AAAGAAATGTACAATGAGTCCCATCCAGTTTGGTTTTGGTTGAGCCTTTTCACACATTTCAGTTTTGGATTAGATCTACCGCTACATGCTTCTATGCTATAATTGTATATCACTAAAATGCTACTCATAGAATACTGTATAAATGAGTTTGATCAATGTACCTTCATTGAAGCGCACCAAGCGGTTCGGTGTCCCAAGAAATTACGTGAACCATTTGGCAGCTTCATCTCACTCATCCAAGGCCAAGCCTAACCATTCCCAGACTAAGACCATACCAGACAATAACGACAATTTAGTCAATGAGACCTTAAGTTCTGACTTCCCAAGCACTTACCAATGTAGCTTAAGTGAAGGCAACAACATTTCTGCTTAAAAAAATCAAGATTTATGAACTTTATTATTTTCGTATAACAGTAGGACATATATAAGTATTTTAAAATTTGTATACTAAGGGGTGTTTGTTTCGGCTTATATAGCCGGCTTATGGCTTAATTAAACTTATATAAGCTGAAAATTTTTAGAATAAGCCACAAAAAATGAGCTTAAAACACCCCCTAATTGTTTCAAATAAAACCAAATATCAAGAACAAATATAAACGCACCTTAAGATCAAATAAAAAAGTCAACCGACCCACTTTGTTTTTTACCCATTTAATCTAGTGTTATATTTAACAGTTTAAATTTACTTGGTAGTCAACTTAGAACAAAATACCTGTTTTAACACAGTTACCCAACCCGCCTTACCTACCATTTATGGCACTTGTTCATGAGATCAAGGCGTCATAACTACCTGTTCATTACCGCCTTTATCATCTACAACTTCCTTAGCCACTCGTACCCTGAAAAAAATATATAAAAAAGATCATTATCAACGTTTAAACTTTTGTTTGGAAACGTTAAGATGCAGAATGCACTTGTGGATGACTAAAAACCCTTGTAAGATGTTCAATCTTGACACGTGATCGGCTAACAATATGTGACATGTGATGAAGTAAAAGATCATAGTTTTTGTGAATACTTGCATATAATGAAGCTGTATAATCGACAAATACGGGTACGAAATGAAAATACTCACTCCGCACACTCGTCGTTTTTACTGAGTTATGGCTTTCATCGATTTTCAGAATCAAATGGAGCGACTATAATGACAACTACTTCTCCAAACATTCCTATAATAAAAATACAGGAACAACATGTCTAATAAATATAACTAAGACGGTGTTTGGGACTGTGTTATCGACATAGAGATACCTCAATTTTTCAAGCAACACTTATGTCGTCTTGTTTTGTCCATCGGTTTTTAGATCACCAATGTTGCTATGTTCCATCCTGCTTACAACATGAGGACATTGTTAGTGTTAGAGGGTTTGATTGGAAGTTAAATGGTAGCAATAAAAACAGTAATTGTAGTAGTAACGATGGATTATGATAACCGTAAATCAAACACTAACAATTAACATGAATTTAGACTCACACCCAAACACCCGCCGCCCCCTGATGTTGACAGACAGGTTCATTTAGTTGCACAACTTACTGTGTGGGATTGCTAACTGGAAACTGATTATATTTTGGGACTATGGCACTGCACATTGAACACTGCTTCACATATAGCCATATAGTTTCTCCACATCCTATCCTGGCAGAGTACCCACCGCAAAAATGGCATAAGAAATTGACTACCAGCTAACTATCCGATCAGCAACTCCGACTCTCAAGCAATTCATCAAACACATCGTAGGCACCAAATCCACCAAAGATATTAATAACAAAAGTCAATCCCAAAATCATAACTAAACCCTTAGTTTCATATTTTTTTTCACAAATCATCAAAAACCCAGAAATCATATCAATAACCAAGACAAATTAAGCATAAAGTCACAAACTTCATAACTTTCATATAATCAGGAAAGGTACTTAACTTACTTCTGATATGCCGTCCTTTAGGAGGACACTCAACATCGGCGGTGCCTTGAACAGTAGCAACATCAACACCCTAAAATTATGACATATAATAGGAAAAAAAAATTGACTAATAAATTAGGGATTTATGAATAAAGCTGAAATTAAAAAAAAATGGAATTAAGACCATGAGATGAAAAAACCCCAAAAACATTCAGCCAAATGACCCAAACCCTCAAAAAATAATACCCCTTCACATAACACCTGGTGGTCCTGGTCTGCTATTGGAATGAAGAAAGCGCATGAAGGTTCTGGATGTGGATGAATCTAGAACCTGTAGTTTGTACTGATGAATTATACAATGGAGATTTGGATCTGGCAACTTTTTTGGGCTTTATGCGGTGGATCAGTGGTAGCCCAAGGTTTTTGGCGGGAAACCCAGTGTAGAAACGGCGTCGTATTTTTTGTGGTTTAATTAAACTTATAATGAAACCTAAACTCAACTCTTCAACAGGTGTGTTTTGTTTTTTTTAAAAAGTCTTACTAGCCCTCTTACTCTTAGCAATAAGAGGTGGGCAGACATTTTGCTTGTTTGTTTTTTTCTTTTAAGTCAGACCTAGTTAAACATATAACATCTTACTCAGTAAGAGGTGGAGGATTTGTCTTACTGCCTTTTACTCGATAAGAGAGATTGAAGACTCGTGTTAATATAATATATTTGATGGTTTATTAACTATGTTATATTTATGATAAAAAGTCTTGTTTCATATTTACATAAGTTACTTAAATAAATTGCAGAAACAAGCCCCTTAAAATCATTCGGACAATTATAAAAAAATAAACAACATTATTTCGTTCAGATTTAGACTTTTTGGCCACCTCTTAATGATAAAATGCGGTAATCAGATTCAGACCTAAAACATCTTAATGAAACAAACACACACTAATACTAAAAACTAAAGATACTTACTACTCTTAAAGATTCCAAACATAAAAAAAGACTTATAATCTAAACGTGTAAAATTCTTCTTTGACTTCCAATATGTCCTGCATCATAATCACCATATAATTGCAAGTTACGCGTTTTGCTAACGCTTATAATACCTGTCAATGATGTATTGTATTCACATTGATAAGTATATTATATCTCAAGCATTCTCGTGTCATCTTAGCGTTGAATTCCTTTATTGCTTTTATTTTTGGTGTATAAGCTAGATGCTATATTATTTATTGTTGTTTCCATTCTATTGTTTGTTTATTAATTTCTTGTTGAAAACCAAGTCTTATCTAATCACAATCAATATATATGCAAGTTGTGTAGATGCAAAGATAATATTGATCAAGTACACAAACCACACAAAAAAGTCTATTCTTTGATATTCTATATCGGGAAATAATGGATTATGTCTTCGTTAAGCAAATTGTAACAAATTTGATATACATATAAATAAAATATTGCGACTCTCCATATATACCAAATAAAATAATAATCTTCTTTTGTAAACTTTGACACAGTTTTGTTTCATACAATAATTAAAGGGAGTATTTGGTTGATCGTCTTAACTAATTATCTAATTCGGTAATCATGGTTTTCGACCGTTTTGGTATGGTAGTAACAATCAGTTCTCTCGAGCTAGTGGGTCAAGTTGCAAGTCAGAGGTGTTTTGTATATTGCTAGTAGATGCTATCATATTATTCATCCATAACTGTGACTTTAATGTTCATTTGTGTATCAGTCTGGATGGTGCCGGCTTCAGTATCTTAGTTTCATTAATTAGTTTAGAGTCGCGGTGGTGTTTCGTTTATTGCATGTGGTGTCGTAAGTTTCGATGTAGTAAAGTTTGGTATCATGCTTGTTAATTTTCGGTGTAGCACGTTTAGGAATTTGGTCTCGTTTGCGTCTGGTGTGTTGTTTGTAAATTTCTAGCATTATCAGATAAAATATAATTGCCTTAGAAAAAGGCAAAGAGACTTTGACATTCTCGCAGAATAAACTGAAAGAGATGGCTTTTGGATGAAAATTTTAAATTCAATGAATCACATATTGATGGTCTTGATTACAGTTAGGTACAATATAAGATTTTAAAAAAATGATCACATACCGAGACTTTAATGTGAAATTTTATATACTGTAGATCCCATGACCATTGGTGGCTTTTGAAACCTTTATAAACCCAAACCTCACCTTCCAACCAACAAAAAAGCACAACACACACAATGACAGTTGCTACATCTTATAACGTTAATGGGACAACACTTTTGCTGGTGTTTGTTTTTGTGTTTGCTATATTAAGAATAAGTCATGCGGCTGATGTCCCAGCAGTTTACGTGTTGGGGTCCTCGGTTGTGGACGTTGGAAACAATAATTACTTGCCACTTTCACTTGCCAGGGCTAATTTTCGTCACAATGGCATCGATTATCCTAACGGGATATCTACTGGACGATTCTCTAATGGCAAGAATATTGCTGACTTTATTGGTATGTTCAGTTTTACTTGCTATACGTAGCCACAAATTGTATTAACAAGTTTATTAGGTTTGTAACTTTGTATACAAAAGTAAACGATCAAGCTAATTAACAAGTGCACTCATGGCGTTTCACGCAGTAGGTAATCATGTCACATTTGCCAAAAAATGTGAACACTTTACACCTTACTGAAGCTCTGTATATTCAGAAAAGCACCGATGAATTGCTTAATGTTTTTAGTTTTTTTTTTTCCTCTAATATATAACAAGTGAACGTTTGTCATTTTAGTTTGTTAATTATATGATTATATATATGCAGTAAATTTGAAATTAAGTATTGTGTTTTGGCAGCAAAAAAGGTTGGATTACCAACATCTCCACCATATCTATCGTTGATGGGCACGACACCGCCAATCACCGGAGTCAGCTTTGCATCTGGTGGGTCTGGCATACTTAACAGAACCGGTGTAAACTATGTAAGTATTTCGAAAACTGAAGGAAAGAAAATAATAAATAACCATTGGCTAGCAGATACGCTATAAGAACCCCGAATGGAAGGTTTCCCAGCGCGTAAGCAGGCAGATTGACTGTTTAGAAACTAACTGTTTGCAGTTTTATTCATTATAATAGGTACAATATATATCATTAGCACAACAAGTAGAATACTTTTCTACGGTCCGTGACAAACTAATCCAACAACTCGGACAATCAGGTGCCCAAATGCACCTATCACAATCCATATTCACAATCTTTATGGGAAACAACGATATATCTGCATATTTTACCGCTGGTTCCGCAGTCTCCCAACAGTACACTCCGCAACAGTATGTTGATCTTATGCTGTCCACTTTTAAAGGATTACTTAAGGTTCGAAAATTTTGTAGTGAACAAGTTAAATAATTTGAATATTTGAATGATTTTTGCGAATTTGCATTTGAATTGTATAGATGTTGTATGGATTGGGTGCGCGGAAAATGGTGGTGTCAGGTGTTGGGGCGATAGGTTGTTATCCAGCTCAAAGAAAGACGAATAGCACGGGTGAATGCATTGTTGAAACAAATTACTGGTCAGCTAGGTATAACGAAGGGCTAAAGATTATGCTACAAGATTTGAAGTATGAATTATTAGAGATGAATTACGTATATTTTGATATGTATGGTGCCATGATCAATCTCTTTCAGAATGCTCAAACTTATGGTACTATTTATTCAAGTGTTCATTAGCTAACATATCTAACGACCTTTTGTTACAATATAAATATGTTGATTTGAGCTTACGATGTACGTTTGGTTATAGGATTTACGAATATAAAAGACGCTTGCTGCGGACTTGGGAACCTAAACGCGGACGCGCCATGTATTCCAACATCGAATTATTGCCCGAACAGGAAAAACTACGTTTTTTGGGATCTTTTACATCTTACGGAAGTGGTTACAAGCATGTTTGTTGACATCTTATACAGTGGAACACTAGAGTATGCGGTTCCCATCAACATGAGGCAACTTATTGATGTTTGTTGAATGGTTTCTGCGAAAGAAAGAGAGTATACTAATAAGCAGTATACTGTGACACAACATACAACGTTGTAACATATCTTACTTTATTGTAAAATTTCGAGTCGCCACCTTTATCTCAATAATAATTGGTTGTGACAAACATATGGAAACCATTATATACGAAGTAGTTCATAAATACTTCGTACTTTTTTGTTTCGTTTACTTTATAAGATCTCCATGAAGTAATATCATCTTTCCTTTGTGGAAGTGTTCATATTCATCACAGCTATGTAAAAGCTTGTTTCTTAATGCAACTTATATTAAAAACCAGCAAGACGTTAAAGACATAGCGAATACTCTTCGAATTTTTAAAGTACCCTCTGTTATTTGACAAAGGGGCCTTTTTTCCAAATGAAATAATGGATAGGTATATAAAGAAAAGGTAAAAATTGGAAAAAAGCTATCAAACACTCGTTACATTTCTGTCTTATTTCACTGTGTTCTCGACTTCTCGTGTATCATTTAAGGAAGGAAATGAATGAAAATTAAGAGAAACAGAAAAATTGTGTTCACGAAAATTCGGCTGAATAAGAAAAGGAAAGAGACCGAAAAAGTAGTGAGATTTGGTTGATTTTGAAGTAAAGTGTTTTCTCTCAAAATTAGGCTTTGAATGTTTACTTTTTATTTCTTTACCTTTTCTTACTCATAAAACTCGAGAACTGAGCATTTGAGCAATCCAATTCTTTTCAATGTCATCTTCATTTAAATTTGTTTTCGATCGTATTTTCAGTTCATAAATCATATTTTTTATTTAGTCTTTGCTTTCTTCCATGTGATGATGTGAAGGATTTATATGAAACATAGTTTTCTCTGCCACACCTTTTAGCAGACCAAGTGTTTAACCTTTTGCCTATGAGAAAACACAGTTTAACTATTCAAAATGCTTGAACTTGTGATAAAGCATTCAAGCTAAAGTCATATAAGTTTGTTCGTTTTTCTTTGCGTCAATAACTTGAGATCAAATAGTTTTTGACATATTTCGAAATAAACCGTATCAAAGCAAAATATGGCTAGGACATGCAACGTCTGAGCTAATCAAAATTGTTAGGAAATTTAATTTTAAGAATTTTAAATTGCACAGAAATACGATAACAAATGTGAAGTTTTTTTGTTTATAAAGCCTATATGTGGGTTGAAAAATGATAAACCGATAAGAAAGTTATTTATACATGCATTCTCAGTCTAATATTTTGTATTCCGACATAGGTTTATTGTGGTTCAAACAAGAGAATCAAGCATATAACACATTTCTTTGTCTAATTCCCTTTTAGTAGCAAACATCGGAATCCATTCACTTTGTCCTAAGCTATTCTCTATCTATGTAATTCCATTCTTTTCCCTAATTTCAATATTTCATTATCTAATATTCACTCGTACCAAACGCCCAAATCCTTATTGAATGGCCTATTGAAAGGCCCAGCCCCACATAAAACTATCTAAGAACTTAACTGGTTATTTAATTTCAAATATATTGCTCTACATTTTACAAACAGGCTATCAACTTTTGTGATTTCTAGCAAATGTTTATTTGTGTTTGCACTATGTGGTAAGGAGTGACAAGATGAGAATCTACAAATGAAGGTTCACGAAATTTGTTATTCATCTTCTCATCATCCCCTTCTCACTATCAAATATTAATGAAGAAAAATGATTGTCATGGTTATGGGTGTGTTTTGCTTTAACAATAAGCCTATACATAATTAATACTTTAACTGCTTGAACAGTCACTGTTAATTTTATCATATAGGTGATAACACTGTTAGTTAATAAGGTCGGTCAACTTGTGTAGGACTATTGGCTCATTAGTTCATCTAGCATTAGGGCATCGTCTCTTTATTTTGTGTATTTATATGTTGACAAATTGCTCACAAATGGTGTATATGCACCCGAGCTAGATTGGGTGAGCAAAGGTGACAAATTCTTTGATGAATGATGAAAATGGAGATGAGGTAGGCTTTGAGGAGGATGATGGAGTGTCTTTGGTTGAAGGCGTTTTGAGAGGTGCACTTGGTGCTTTAGGAGAGGATGGTGATGATTTTGGTGAAGGAGTAGTGTCTTCTTGAGTGAGGTCAATGAATTTGGTTTGAGGTGGTTTGATATTGATCTTTGACCTTTTGTTTGGTAGAGATAAGGAGGTAGAGGAAGAGGCCATTGTGAGGATCCATTAACACACTCCTTGTTTTGGTGATACTTTGATCATATGCTAACTAGCACGCGGAATTTACTAGCTAACACTTAGAAGATTTGTTGTATGTGATGTATGAAACAGTAAACAATGAACAATGAATAATGGAATGAACAAAATGCTTCAATATTATTGATAATACGAGTGATCAAGTGTATCACTAGGGTTTACAACCTTGAAGTTTTTCACAATGATACGTATGACTTAGAGATATCATAACCCTAACCTAGGACCTCCTTTTATAGCACAAGGAGTCCTTTTTCAAGTAAACTATATTACGTATCAATCTAAACATATAAGATATATACAATATCTTTTCTATATATATCACATTACGTTTCCTATCAATATCTAATAAGCAGTACAAACTCTGGTATGCTAGCAGTACTAACTGACTTTGTACTGCTAGTGTTATCTTCTGTAGAATACTAATAATCAAGCATGAATGGTCTTGTGGTTATGATTTGAATAGTAGAAGGATTCTAGAGAGAGAAAGAGAGAAGTGGGAGACTTTCTAGTGAGAGAAAATGAAAGATATTAGATTAATGAAGTGAAAGTTCCAACTAGGGGTGGCAATCGAGTCGTGTTCGTGTTGACCTATTCGGGTTCGCGTGTTGGCGGGTTAGTATAACCTCAAACCAAACACGACCCATTTATTAATCGTGTCAAGAAACTCAACCCTAACCCACACCTGCATAACACGTGCAACCCATTTTTGACCCGTTTAACCTGTTTAAATATATAGGTCAAGTAGTGAATAAGGTTGGTGGTTTGTTGATTTAACTAGTTTAAATGCAAAAATGATATAAGGATTTAAAATATGATAAAAAAATAACACACAAATAACTATACGACAATTTTCTCAGTTATAAGCATCAATATCTATGATATATGAGGTATAATTGTAATTCAATCGTATTAAGTACATAATACAATAAATTTAATCCACATCCAACATAAAAAGGCATGTTATATATTTTATTTTTAGAGTCTTATATACTTAAACGGGTTCACGGGTTGACCTGTTTAATATTTACTCAACCCAAACACGACCCATTTATTAAACGGGTTAGACGGGTTGACCTGTTTTTGACCCAAACCTGTTTATCCTCAACCCAAACCTGTTTAACATCGTGTCGGGTTCGTGTCGTTTATCGTGTCGTGTCGAGAATTGCCACCCCTAGTTCCAACCCTTCCCACACAAGGGAAGGGGTATTTAGACTTAAACTAAAATGCCCCTACACGGGCTGTGGAGTGAGCTGACAGTGGGTAAAGACCCGACCCAACTCCACAAATACTACGATAACTAAACTAATATTACGATAACTAAACTAATACTAATAGTCTACGAGCTACATAAATGCTAAATAGATATTCGGGGTGACCGAGTCTTTCATAGGAATATTTGTATTTCTAACAATCTCCCCCTAAGGGAGGTCACCCAGGAAATTACAATTTGAATTCTAGCATTCTATTCCTTGAATTAAAATTCCTAGCTCGTAGTCTTTGATTCTTCAAGTTCATAAATCTTTGTACTTCAAGTGATGATCTTTTGATTAAATGGTCCTTTGACGTATGTGATCTTTGAGCATTCTTTGAGATCATCAGCCACCGTAAATCTCTAAGTTCATCCTTTGTAGTAACACCTTCATGTGATGTAGTGACTATTGGACCGGCATGCTCACACTTTACTGGA
Source organism: Artemisia annua (assembly GCA_014162995.1). Classification (NCBI taxonomy): domain Eukaryota; kingdom Viridiplantae; phylum Streptophyta; class Magnoliopsida; order Asterales; family Asteraceae; genus Artemisia; species Artemisia annua. Next base: position 20,667 of record LBNU01001323.1, read on the forward strand.
TCAGGTGACTTTGCATAAGAGTTGCGGATGCATTGTTGTAAGTCTCTCATCTTTCATGATCTTCTTTGTTAATGAGTTCGGAGTGTGAGCATGGGGTATGGATTGACATGTCACTGCTGGAAGTAGGTACCACCATCACCATCTTTATATCAATTTGAAATAAAACAGTTAGCTATAAAGTTGGAGAACGAATATGGCTTTGTCATTCGCTCAATGTGGTTGTATTAACCTTCGGATCCGTGAGGACCGACATGTGATTAGGTAGAATCCCCTTTAAAGAAAACTCTCCTTGACAGGATTTTCCAGCTTGTAGTATTGACTCTTCCAACGAATTAATCTTTAGAATCATCATACTAAGCATATTCTCATACCGGAACGTCTCAAAGCAGACAACACGGTAGAGTGAATCAATGAAGTAAATACTCACTGATTGATGAGAAATTGATTAGAAAAATCACTCGTGTGTCATTAGATAAATATTTTATGCAACACGACGAGAATTTTATACATTGAATCACATTTCTTTCATAAACACTTTTGTTTGAAAATATTCACAATCAATTTGCTCGAAATTCAGTTGGTGGGCACATTGAAAGGTTTTCCAAAAGCATCCGGCAATCCATTTTCCTGGAACAAGTTTGATTCAAAAGTGAATCGCCCCATTGTTTCTTTCTAGTTGTCACTAGTTTAACCCATGAAGAAACTCACATGTCACCTACCAAGAGCTTGTTTGATGTTAGCTCTAGAAGGATTTCCATCTTCATCATGAATACTTTCATATCACTCGGATGTTCCGGCAATTACCACAAGGATAATGCGTAGGACTCTCAATATATTTTCTTACTTTCTACGGTGTATGAAACAGTAAGCATATTGGAAGTGTGCCTAGTGAGATTTATGGATGATCTCTTGGCTCTAGACTCAATAGTGCGTTTTGATTCCGCAACCAAAGACTGGAGAGGTGTATCCTGTTTCAATATCAACATGGCTCGCAAAGAGCAATCGATAGTTTATGCAGGGTTCCCCGTGAGAATAAAACAAGTTCTTTCAAGAGAACTTGATTGGCTAGGAAGTTTAGTGTAGTGCGTCACTGGGTCCATGACGTCTTGTCTTCAGTACCGGTGTTACCTTGGTAACCGCTAGTAGCATATGAATTGAACCCGGTTTCTACCCTAAGGTTGAATAATTGGAGGGCTATTTCTTTTCACCCTTTCTCATATCATTTCTTTTTAATTCTTCAACTCCTTCAGTGCTTACCGAGACTTCATTACTAGAACCTTATTGGGTTTGTTCCAGTCATAGCTCCATCTCAGTCGGCACTCTTCCCTTATCTCACTTTTCTCCTTTTTTTTAATCAATCCTAAGGACTTCTACTCTAACTAGAGGATTGTCCTTGGGAAGATCCCTCCGGTCCTAGCTGGATCATGGGAACTAATACCTAACCTTATCATCCTTATAACTCTATTGCATTAAATAAAATGGTTGGTCTTTGGTATCATTCCATAATTGCCATCATGAATCATTCGTTCCCCCTTAATATGTTCATCGATATACAAAAGAGTTTAGCACATATGAGGGAGCCTACACTTGAGTCCAAAAGNGCTGGATCATGGGAACTAATACCTAACCTTATCATCCTTATAACTCTATTGCATTAAATAAAATGGTTGGTCTTTGGTATCATTCCATAATTGCCATCATGAATCATTCGTTCCCCCTTAATATGTTCATCGATATACAAAAGAGTTTAGCACATATGAGGGAGCCTACACTTGAGTCCAAAAGATCACATTTGTTTATCAGATTTCATATTTAAATCACATTCTCTCCCCCGATCAAAAATTTCAAACCTTTTGAGATTTGTGATCCCAATTGATTTAAATACCTTAGAAAATTTGGGTGAAAAATGTGGTCTGATTTTGATATATACTGATAATGGAAGATCACGATGCTCCCCCTCAATTTATGAGGGAGAAGGTTAGTGTCAGATATGATGAGTTTATAAATGATTTGGAGTTTAACGAGAAACTCAAGAAAATTCATATATTGACACATAACCATACATTTTTATCATGCTTGAACCAAACAAAGATGAACATTTGATGATCTAAAATAAAATATGAAATCACTCTCCCCCTCAATCTATAACCATTCGTATATTTATAATTTGTGAAAAATCAAACCTTTTGTCATAGATTGAGTGGCAAATTTAATAAAAACTAAGTCCAGTTGATTTCCAAATGTCGTTTTAAACCACCAGTTTAGATACAAAATATTTTTACGAAGAATCTTAGATGGAAAAATATTTGTTTTTGGTAAAAAGAAGACTTCTCTTCTTAAACAAGAACTAATGCACTGAAACGTACATTAGATCGAGGGTGCATGAATGTAACGTAATCCATGCCCGGATGAACTTCATCCGTTGTTAGGAACAACCGTCTTTATGGCGACGTGTTTTCCTCATTTTGAAAACCGGGTTGCTATCTGAAGTAATAGCAAACCATTTAAAGACCCGTGCCATTATTGAATGACATTTCTAGGACCGTAAATGTTATCGATGCCTGAAGACATGCCTTAAAAAACTATTTTTGTTATTTTCTATTTTTCTGATTTTTATGGGTTTTTGTAGGTTTTATAATNAACAACCGTCTTTATGGCGACGTGTTTTCCTCATTTTGAAAACCGGGTTGCTATCTGAAGTAATAGCAAACCATTTAAAGACCCGTGCCATTATTGAATGACATTTCTAGGACCGTAAATGTTATCGATGCCTGAAGACATGCCTTAAAAAACTATTTTTGTTATTTTCTATTTTTCTGATTTTTATGGGTTTTTGTAGGTTTTATAATTTTCTATTTACATCTTGGTATAAGATATGTACAACGTACATTATTCAATTTAAGAAGATGTTGACATGAATACCAAAAGGACATCGTTCTGTAAGTTGTAGAAGTCAGTAGTCAACATCTCTTAAATTTTCACCACCCAAGCATTCAAGGCTCATGAATAATCGTCTGAACTTGTGCCTTCTCAATGTGATGCTTTGGTAGCTTCCCCCCAAATCGACAATCATCTTCATGAGACCACTTCCCCCAAGTAGTTGAAGTGATGCAAAAAGTCTCATTGTATGAAGCTCGAAAACCCGAAGAAAAGGATAACACCGAAGTAACAGGGTGAAACATGGATCATCTCTACGGTTATCAATCCCAGAATATGTGATTGAGCCCGATTACATGACCCTGTTGTGCGTCCTCGATGTGCACATTACTCTGCGGTTTTGAGCAGTTGTCTATTCGGGGGTACAAGATATCAACATCCTCATTTTATCAAATGCTTTCCAGTTATCTTACATATAACAGCGCAGTCCATAATGTACATATGTACCCAACACAAGTCAAAACGATAACACGAAAGTAACAGGTTGAAGCACTGATCATCTCTGTGGATATCAACTCCGGAATGACTGATTGAGCCTGATCACGTGAACCTGTTGTTCGTTTCTGATGTACACACATCTCTCCCTTGATGGTTGCGATCTCATCGAAATCAGCATAACATTGTGTACATGAAGCATTTACCAGAAGTATTATACCATAAATCATCTCAGCACGTATGAAGATGTCGATAAGCAATATCCTCTCACGCTCCAAATATTCTTATCATATTTCTTCCCACTGAAAGACGAAGTAATACGTACCACACGTATCAAGAGACCACTTCCCCCAAGTAGTTGGAATAATACACCAAAAGCCACGAGTTAAAACACTGAGTTTCTCTGCGGTTATGACATTTGTCTTCCCGGGATAACTTCAATTAAGAAGAAGTATTAAGTTCATCACGTGTACTCGATATACATTCAGATGTATGTCTCCTTCCCCCTTGCTGGTTTTGATACCTCAGAATCAGCAACACGTTTTACGCACACATACTTGAAATCTTGTGAGAAGAACTAAATTGGCTTAAATGTATCTGGTGAGAATGAACTGCTACAGAAACTCTCTCTGACGATCTTTACCAACCCTTATGTAGGCTATTTGAAGTGACCACTGATGATGTAAACCCGATATACCAAACTTGAATCTGAAGTAAAATTCCCTGTTCTGGTGACTTAATGTAGCAACCCGTAAAGGCAAAATGACTATTTTACCCTTTGACTTTGACTTTTGACTATTTGACTTTTACCGTAACGTAAAAGCAATTATTGTAACCGGTAGTTAACCGGTAAAATTTTCCAAGTTAAATAATTCAATCTACTTTGAATTATTACTCTCCGNCATCACTGTTAACAAGAAAACTTCACCTCCATTTCTTGCACCTCATTTCGAGGACAATACTTCTTGATTTATAACTTCTTTAACTTAGTCTAAGCAATCTTGTAAGCATTCTTGATACCAATAGATTATGCAACAGCATTCCACCATGACAAAGCATCATCCAGAAATGTGCTTGTGGCATATTTAACTTTGCAGTTTTCAGCACAGTTGCTGATCAACAATACAAACCCTGTCCTTTCAAACCAATCGCTCTTCTGTGACTTTGAAATTGTTGAGCTTGTAGCTCCTGAACTCCTTTTAAGAGCAACCTTTAACCACTAATACAACATTCACTCATACGGCGCCTCTGGCTCTACAACATAAGACTCTTCGGTTGCGAAGATCAGAATTTACCATAAATACCCCCACACACCTTTTACCATACATCTCAACATCGGGCTATTCAAGATCCTGATTAGGATTGGTCCGGTAGCTTACACACTTGAGCTACTACCAGAACTAAGCAATGTACAAAACGTCTTTCATCTGAGCAATCTGAAGGAGTGTCATACTGATGAGACACTCACGATTCCTCTGGAAGAGATCCAGATTGACGAATGTCTGAACTTTATCAAAGAACCTTTCAAGATCATAGACTGTAAGATTAAACGACTTAAGTAAAGTCGCATTCCTATTATTAAAGTTCTTTGGAACTCTAGCAAAGACTCGAATTCAAGTGGGAGCGTGAAGACCAGATGTGTCACAAGTACTCCCATCTTTTCTCAAACACACTGTTAGTAGATAACACCCACTGAACTTCGGAACGAAATTCCCTTACAGAAGTGCCCCCACCTTTTCTCAAGCAAATCATCAACCCATAACACAAACTAAATCATGAGGACATGATTCCCGTAACTGGTGGAGGCTGTAGCAACCCGTAAATTTTCATAAGGCAAAATGACTATTTTACCCTTTGACTTTGACTTTTGACTATTTGACTTTTACCGTAACGTAAAAGCAATTATTGTAACCGGTAGTTAACCGGTAAATTTTTCCAAGTTAAATAATTCAATCTACTTTGAATTATTACTCTCCGAACATTTTTGTTCACCTTTGTCTATTTAACGAGACGATATCTCGCAAAATGTAAAAATCGCATACAACGTGTACCGACACAACAATAAATTCAACAAGAAAATTGATTTGATTATGATTTTCTTAAAGTCATATAGTATTACTTTTAATATTTATATTACTTTTATAAGTAATCATGAAAGTTTAATCGTGTAAACTTTTCCTGAGACCAATACAAGACTAGCATGAGTCTATATGTTGAAAATACTCAAATCTCACCAATAGTCATATTTTATATGAACTATTGTCATTTTGTCATTTTTACGTGAGCATTTTACTTCTTACGTAATACACGTACTCAAGCCTACGTTATTGAGTTTTAACGTCGACGCTCTTCGTTAAATTTATCACACATCTAATATACTTAGTTAGAGTATATTGATAAGTTTTGACATTTTTGTAAGTAGTACATTTTTATGTTACCCAGTTTTAAGTTTCGTGACTTAAAGGCTTAACGTTAGTAATTACTAGGACCAAACTACACCCTCGTAAACCAATAGTTATCAAAAACTACACATATAAACCACCTCATACTTGAGGTGGCGTTTAAATAAACTAAGAGACTTCCACACTTGCCATGCAAAAATTCAGCCATGCATACGTGTTATCTATATAAGGGTTCCAGCCTGCAAAACTACAAAAACGTTACACGTAGTACAACTTTGAGTAACAATTAAATAATCTATGAACAATTTGCAACCCAAAGAGAAACTATACTTACAATACGTGGCCTCTAATTTTACATGTCAGTTCCTATCAACTAGAGGAACCAACCTTGCGTACAACACTTTCCATACGCCAATTTTTCCCTATCAAATATACAAAGCAAACTTGCAATAGCACCTTTTAGCTTACTGTTCGAACATGTAAACCAAGCATCTTTGTTGCAAGTAAACTCATTATGCTTTCATATTTACGTACCATGCTTGCAAACCACGGTGATCCAACCTAGTTTTACGGAATGACTCAAGCTACCTCGCGGTATGGAACGACTTAACTTGTGAAGAGCTTTACTACCTCGTTGTGTGATTTGATATGTACGGAAATACGGTGTCCTACTCGGGTTGAATACGACTGGTCCTTGTTTCGGGTGATTCGTTTTGTTCTATTCTCTCGACGTTCGAGTCGGTCTTTGGGCTTGAGTTTCGACTAGATTTACGTTAAATATAATGTTGGTGTTTGAGTCGTGGTTCAGCAAGTTGGTTCGTAACTCATTTTCCCGGCGGTGTTCGCTTTCATCTCCATCTACATGATGACGTCTAGGTATAAATATATATCTTGTATCTTTCGTGTAGTTCTATTAATAAATGTTGCCGTGAATCTGCATGGTCTTAAATTCTGATTATGGTACTCGAACAAGGAGGAGGACACAATAAAATGAATAAAAGATTAAAGGTCAAGATACTACATATCTACACACATTCACGTTGAATGTGTATGGAAATCATGTGGTCATTTAAACTATTTTTGAAAACAACCCCTCAAAGTTTTATACATGTTTTAATTGACCTTGAAGTTTAACTAATTGGCAACTTACACCTTAATCTTGTTAAAGTTAATGACTACGAAATATGGGTACCTACACTGTTAATAATACAAGTGATGTTTATATACAACAACTTGTTACAAAATATGTCTAGCTATTTCAAAGTATACAAGTTACCTTAAGTGATGAAATATCTAGTCGAATGTCAAGTTATAGTCATTCAAGTAAAAATGACATTGTTTATGAAAACGTACATAAGCTCTCATCATGTACACTTATCACGTTAAAGTATATAAAATACTTTTATAAGCCTTATTTCGTACGTTTTCACTATATATATAAACCTAAGACTCATTAATTATATTTTAGGTCACTCTTAATATTTCCACGGCTCTCTCAATATTTGTTCAACACTTTACCACTTCGCTATTAACGGTGAGTTTCATAGCCCCTACTTTTATACGTTTTGAATTTCTTTTGGGGAGAATACATGCTCGTTTTTACATGAATGCAATACTTGTTTTATTTGAACATGCTACTTGCTTACTTAAACACCAATTGCCTTACTCAAATGTTTCTTTGTTTATTCAAACGATTTACGTGTTTACATGTTATAACATACATTACATGGGTGCGTAACCACCTACATTTCATGGGTATAGAGATACCTACATTGCTCGGGTATGGCATGATACCTACATTACATGGGTGCGTAACCACCTACATTTCATGGGTATAGAGATACCTACATTGCTCGGGTATGGCATGATACCTACATTACATGGGTGCGTAACTACCTACATTTCATAGGTATGTGATACCTACATTTCATAGGTATGTGTGATTACCTACATTTCATAGGTATGTGTGATTACCTACATTTCACGGGTATGGGATACCTGCATTGCCTGGGTATGGCATGATACCCCTACATTACATGGTTGCATATTTACACATATCTTTGACTTTTGGCTCAAATATTACAATTGTTTACATAAACCAAATCATGTTTGGTGGTGGGTTGTAAACACACAGGTTGCGAGTCTTGTTATGGCCGAGACTTGGAACCGGGTGGATTTACAATGCCTTCGCTGGGAAATCTTCATCCTAATGCAATTCATTTTCACTAAACTCTATGAACTCACCAACCTCGTGTTGACACTTTTAGCATGTTTATTCTCAGGTACGAAAGGAATTAGCTGGCATGTGAAGGCGTACGGAAAACAATTTGAAGACAATGCATATATTATCATTCGAAAAACTTTACAACTTTAATGTTGTACATTTTGTAAACTTGTGGGACCTCTTTGTAAACTCTGATATTTTAATCGAATGATAATTTATTTCAAAACGTCTCATTTAGAGTCGTTTTCTATAACTTGAACTGTGAACTATGAAGTAATACCCCAATGACACAATCTTCCGCTGCGACAATTTTGAGGGTGTTACAGATTGGTATCAGAGCTCGAGTTATAGAAAACCAGGTTGCATTTAAAACTAGACTATAACTGCTCTTTACCCACTTTACTGATTGATGTCTTCTACATTCCGTGCGCCATGCCTACTCCTCAACACAATGCTGTACTATTTATATACAGACTATTTATATGAATGATTGACTAAATATGACTGCGTATGTCTACTTGAAGACATTACGACAAAACAAGATTTCCCCTGATCATAAAATGTGATCTATTTTTCTCATGACATTGTAGTAGATACAATGGTCATACTTATATCTCAGACATTGTGAGATACCCAATTAGCATACATATATCTCGGACATCATGAGATACACAACTTGCTTATTCATATATCTTAGACATCGTGAGATACACAATTGGCTTATATGTTCCTCATACACTAAGAGATGCACAATGGTCTTATCTATTTCTCAAACATTGTGAGGTATACGTTAGTCTTATTTATTTTTTTTCGACATTGTGAGTTGCACAATGGTCTCTTTGGTATTTCTCAAACATTGTGAGAATACTATTTTATAACTCTGAACTCATAAACTCTTTTAAATGCTATGACGACTTTCTCTGATCATTTTACTCCTCGTCTTCGAGGATGAGTGTAAACATTCATTTCGTACTCTCGAAACACTTATGACGTCTCGTAATACACCGCCTTGTAACTCATTGGTTAAGTATGCTTGTTGTGTCGGGAATTCTTAAGTAGGATGATTTGTAATATCTTTATTTGAATGGATTGGGACGCCTTTTTATTTAAATAAAGAATTTGTGAATCACCGAACCATAAGTTTATATTTCTTTATTTACATTGTTTGGGACGCCTCTCTATGTAAATAATGAATTATAAATAAGTGGGCTTATTTGTATCCGATATGACATGAGTATGACTCAAACTTCAGAATCACTAGTATTCTATCACTCAACAAAAATTTTAAGATCTCATTTGAATAACCTGAGTTCATTCTTAAGTTATCACTTTTACTGCTACAAATCCTTACAATCATGAGCTACTTATTGAGTTAACAGATTTGTTACACTTTTGAGCTGACGAACTTGGTTCAATCTTGAATTGATAAACTAATTACGATATTCCACTTACTATACTTGGATACGTAGATACTTACTTAGGTGCGTGGACACCTACACATAAGCTCTCCAACGAGCTCCTACCATTTGTTGTCCTTTATTTTAGGGACATTGTTTCTTGAAACGTCCTCACTCTTCACACCCCATCACTCTTTGTTATTGTTGTTACTCTTGTTGAGTCCTTGAGCGATCCAAGCTCGCACAACTTGATCCATTGGATTACGNAGGCGTACGGAAAACAATTTGAAGACAATGCTTATATTATCATTCGAAAAACTTTACAACTTTAATGTTGTACATTTTGTAAACTTGTGGGACCTCTTTGTAAACTATGATATTTTAATCGAATGATAATTTATTTCAAAACGTCTCATTTAGAGTCGTTTTCTGTAACTTGAACTGTGAACTATGAAGTAATACCCCAGTGACACAATCTTCCGCTGCGACAATTTTGGGGGTGTTACACTTAAGCTTGCGTTAATGTTGGAAGAATGGTGTAGAGAATTTATGCTCCAAGCAAATCTCTAAGTACTCAATACTGAATCAAAGTATGAGACATTAACACCTCTTGCGATTATCCATTACGTCATCTTCGTGTGACACTGAGTACTACAACGTAACTCCTTAAAGTGATAGTTAACCAGGTCTTCGACCATCCACCCGACTGCTGGTAACTAGTTAAACTAAGTCTTCAACTTAAATCTTAATCACGAGCAAGTTATCATTGAAAGTCATGCAGCCAACCAGCCTTGACTTCAAGATAAAATAAGATCACGCCTTTGTGAAAGTCAACTTCAATCTCAAATAAGGGATACCAAATAAACTCCGTGATCACTTGACATTCCATGTCCAAATTCTTAGCCGTTTTGACATTTTAGCCGACATTTTCCTTAATGTTCTTGGGGTTGATTTACAAAGTGCACACTGGAAGGAACAACAATCCGTAATGAAAGAGATTCTCATCCATGTTGGTGACTAGCTCAGTTGCTTCTTCATTCTCAATGATCTTTGCCATGATTGCATTCCCTTGCTCATCCTTTTCCTATTCATTACCGGGTTAATTAACCAGATCTGAAGATGGAACCATAGTAATGGGTCCAATCTTACTGGGTTGAATAACTGGATTGGGTTGGGTACTGCTAGTTCCTCCTTCCTTCCCGGGTTGATTAACCGGACTAGGAGGTGGTTGAGGGAAGTTTCAACTATCTTTTGTTGCCTTGATCAGGTCATCGAGTTTAGTATCTTTTGCTTTGTCATTTTCGAAGACAACATTTCATGAGCTTTCATATGTCAACCAACTTTTTCGTGTTAGCATCATTCTCTTTAGTTTTCTTTTCCAATTCAAACTGGGAAATGAATACCAAGGAACGGATCATTATTCAAGCGTGCAACTTCGATGTCATGAGAGTCATCATCAACACCATGAGGAATAACTGAAGATTGGCTTTCTTGAGTAGTCTGAGTAATACTTCTAGATGGTGCATCTTGATCAATGCAGACTGAAGAAGGTGAACCAGTTGAGTCAGCATGTACCAGAGCAAGAGCTTCAAGAACTAGATGATCAACATTTGTTAGAGGTTGGAAGTATTCATCAAACATAAATCCCAGTCATCCTCAGCAAGTAGAACATTAGGTGTTGGAGGGGAGTCGTATGACCATTATTCAAACATCAATCAACATGTAGTATATCCACACTTCTCCCCCTCAAAAATTGCATATGAGGATGCCATTTTTGATTTGAGCAAGTGAACAAGAATATGATCAAAGGTAAGTAGATCCACTTGATGACTGAACGAGCATGGACAACACATGAAGCTTGTTGATTAAGATGGTCATAAACAAGAAGATTTCTCTTCTTCTAAACATAAAGCGCACTGAAGCGTACACCTTTCTTTTCATTGAGGAATGGGGCCTGAAGTGTTATCTGCAGACGCCATAATGTTGACATTGAGGACCGAGGTTTGAACTGATGTGTTTAAACATCATAGTCGTTGAAGAACGAGGCTTGAACCGTTGTGTTCAAACGTCATATGCACACTTACATCAACATTGACTTTTGATGCGCGTGATGTGTCGTTGCGGTTTAGCAGTATTAATGCCTACTCAAGTTTTAAATTTTTATTTAGCCGACTTATCAATAACACACACACTTAACGAGCAGTGTACCCGGTCAGTATGAATATAATGGTAAGTAGAGTGTCGATCACTAAGAGTGGAACGTATTATCTAATTAACCTAACTAGTATTTTAATGTCCTAAGTTAGTTTTACAGCCTAATCTAACGAAAGGGGGTTAAGCCTGAGAGAGTGGCACAGATTGGTTATATTAAACAGTAAATTAAACTAATGAGCACGAATCAGCGAATAGCATACACGTACACATATAGATAATTAGAAGCAGAAGAAGGCCTGTCCTGATAATTAAGTAGCTTGTCACTTGTTTTATTGCTAGTTCTATATGAAGTGTATCGTAATCTTATCTGTCTCGTTGGATCTCATTATATCGGTGAGTAAACCCTTAATGATCACTTATGTCTATCCTATTTATCCAAAGACGTCAGCTAAATAGGCGAGGAAGGGGTATGGCAGCCCAAGCAAGACTCAGCTAGACACAGAGGTTATCAAAGCACTAATATAAGTCACCAAAAACATCATCATATAGACTTTAATTGATGGGAAAGCAATTTTAAGGGGAGCAGTATGGTGGCCACAAGCCCATCAATCCTGATGAATTAAAGCGTACTATTACAATAAAACAAAACTACTTAATGAATTAAACACATGCAGGACCTTCTTACAACTATAATATCTTCGTTTGGGGTGTGTCTTGTGTTGCTTCTTCGACTGAATTCGGCTCCTTAGGGTTATGTTGCACACAAAATTCGTCTAGGTCTTGGGGTATTTATAGTTTCTGTCTGAGGGCTCGATGCGGCGCATTGAGTAAATAGATGCGGCGCATTGACTTAACTTCGCGTGGGGTCCAAGATTACATATTCTGGAATATTCGTACACCGTCTTCAAATGCGGCGTATCTTGATTCTTGTATCTGGCGCATGTCCATCTGTATCTTGGATTGTATTTGGTGAAGTCTTGAAAGTGATACGCCGTATGTCAGAAGTGTAATGCGGCGTATCTGAAGTAGAACGAGCTTGGTCTTCTTCTTTGACCAAAGTTTCATATGCGGCGCATGATAGAATTACATGCGGCGCATTCTTCAAAGTCAGGCAATGGTATTCGAATTCATCTAAGTATGATATTGCGGCGTATCTGTTGAGATAGATACGGCGCATCTTCTGGATTTCAGTAGACTTTTGACATCTCGCTTGTTTTGCTCCATAATTAGTCCAAAATCGCCAAGTTTCACTTATTGCTCATTTTTACCTGAGAATTACTAAAGTAAACATTAAAGTACCGATTCACATAAATAATATAGTAAAAAAAATCAAATAAATAGGATAAATGATGATAAAAATTTGTACTTATTTGAGTTCATCAAATATCCCCCTACTTGAACTTTACTTGTCCCAAGTAAACCTTAGATTTAATCTTATGAAAATGTATCCTAAAAGGTATTAGGATTTATTTTTATTATTAAGCACGTATTCGTTTTATCATAATCACACAACCAAACACTTAACGAAGTAGAAACAAAATAATTTTTCAATATAAAAACAATTCTAAATCGTTTAGTTGCTTAGTCGTGACGAATATTCTATCATAAGCTTGACAAATATACGCATCTCCCCCACTAAAGCCAAGGAGTAACAAGTCTAAAGTGGTAAAAAGGGTTTTGAGGCTTAAGGGTTGAACCTAGCTTCGTTCAAACATCTCTTGCATAAACTTAGTAGATCGCTGGCGCGAGTCTTCGACGCTTTAACTAACGGATGGTCACTAGTGCACTTCTTGAATCGCTGGCGCGTTATATGCATAACGGATGGTCACCAAGTCACACACTAGATCACTAGCACGCTAGTCAATTAATCTAATACTCAGATGGTCATTACCTTATTCATGCATTTAATATTCTTACTTAGCCATCATCATATCCGGATGCTCGAAAGCTAACAACGAATATACGATTGGGTAGGGATAACATTTAGGATATAAATTGGTGTAAAACAAAAAATAAACAAACAAATAGATTAAAATCCTAAGTGTGGTTAATTACTTTCTCAACCATCCCATGAATAAGACTCATATCATTGAATAACTCAGGCTTTTGACTCATGTAACTCACGCTTTAGGTAGACACGAATTATACTCAACAAAATCTTAAACAAAGAATAAACCTTAGTTGGCGTTCCCATAACGGCCAACTCCCATTCAATCAATAAATATAATACAACAACAAATAGTGGTGATATCTCCCACTTAATACAAAACTTTACATAAGTTGGTTAAATAAACTTCCAACTTCTTCTCTTTCTTTTTCTTTTCTATTTTTTCAATTTTTAATATGTGTAAAGTTTCACAACTTTTTTCTATCATGATTTTTCCGGATAATTTTTCCATACTTTTCATAACTTTCAGAAATAACTGTAATAGTGAAAGTAGTAAACACACGAAAAATAAACTAAAATTATACAATATGTACTTTCACTCCAGTTGCATTATGCAATTTCCCGACCTAACCAAAGATAATGAATTACTGATGAGTGCTCAAACACTCATCATTTTTGGTCAAATCTGAACTGCAAAACATCTGAAAACACTCAAAAACGCATCAAAATGCATAAAATATCCAAGGATCGTGTTTTATATGTTTCAAATGCAAAATGTTTAAAAACAAATGAAAAACGAGCAAAGTTTGCAGAATTGGCAGTTTCAGTCCTCCAACTTTCAAAGATTGACAAAACTAGTCCCTGGAATCCAAAAATGTGGAGTTTTATCATTCAAGGTCCCTGAAATGTTTTAAGTTGTCAAAATTGGTCCTTGAATGAA